>VRMD01000955.1:0-19992 GCA_009872375.1 Sminthurides bifidus | reverse complement strand
ACCAATAACCGCGAGACACCCGTTCAAATCACATTGTACGGCTACAGGGAGAAGACCATAAAGCCGGAATTGATCTTCATTGATACACTGGCGGTAAGTACAGAAGCAGTAGCTTATCCTTTCGCACCTTCTAGAAGTCATGGATGAGATTAAGACGACAGCTCGGTTTTCTACAGTACAATGTTCCAAATACTGGAGAAATCACGCTCGATCCCAAGCAGTTCCAACGAAAAAGGACACCTCACGCCGCAGATCTGCAAATCGGCGTTATCACCGTTAATATAACGAACCCAAGAGAAGCAATCGGATCTCCGTTTGCGCCGTAAGAACTTTAGTCAAATTCACTCTTGTTTCTGTCACTGGCTCTTCTTACGGATGCCTGTTCACAAAATACTGAGTTCATCAGCGTTTTTTAACACTTCCAGCGTCATCTGGAGCAGGCCCATACCTTTGGCATGGTACATGCATCCTCAATGGAAGGAATCCCTTGGAGAAAAATGGTCGCAGCAAATGTGCGAGAATTGGATCGAGAGCGATCGCTTGCTCACGAACTTTGCTTCTGATGTAAGTCGATGGTTGAAATGTTGTCGTTCGAGCTTCCCCTCACAAAGAGCGTTTATAGGAATACAATTCTTGTTTCCATTTAGCTCCCAGTCTGCCCCTGTACGCTGGATCAAGCACTAAATGACAGAGGCAGATTCCATCCTGACCCAAACTGTGACATGAGTGGCAAAGTTGGAAACTGTTACCTCCATCAGGGCGCGCAGCATTGCGTCCTTTCTTCTATGCCCAGGTTAGTAGCTATTTAACTCTAGGTCTACCCTGAAGTTGATCACAACAAGTATCAGAAAATAGACGTGGTCATGATGACATCTCGTGCTTTTTTGTAGTGCATCTGGAGGAGGACAGCAGTGCTGTTACGACGTTTATGGATTCCTGATGATGACTCACGACAGAGCTTCCGGAGGCAGACCTGGACGAGCTCACGACTTGGGGTCTATTCCATGGCATGAATCTGGAAAGGTAACTTTCACCTTTGCGTAAATTGTAGACATTGCAGGACTACAAGAGAAAGCTCAATATAATAGTCCATAAAAGTGGCATAGCTCCGGTGATTGTCATAAAGTGGTCAGATGATTTAATACGTTTTGTTGATCAGGTACCTTCCTTGTCCCACTATTACCATGACGTCGCTCCATATTTCCCATGCTGTCTGTGGAATGAGGAACAAAGTTGGTGGTGTATGACTTACCGATTTGAAAGAAGAGTTTCACAAAACTGTGTTGGATATCAACCGCCCGGCATTGGTATGGAAAGAACAGTTTCAAGTTTCCAGTCTGTATTCCAAAGGTTTCTTTGACTGTCTACTGCAGTGACTAATATATATTTGACTTAATTGTATTTATTTAGCTGGGGTTTACGGAGATCCTCACTTTTTCACCTTCGATGGCGTGCCATATACCTTCAATGGCAAAGGAGAATACGTTTTGCTCAAATCTGACACGCACCGTCACAAGCTCGACATTCAGGGTCGTTTTGAACAGTTGCCTAACAACTTCTACGGCGAAGTCAAAGCTACCATTTTAACTGCAGTGGCTGCAAGGGACAATCAATCATCGACAGTTGAAATCCGGTTGAGACCAAGAGAAGCTCAATGGCGCTACAAGTTGGATGTGATCGTAGATCAGCATCGCATTTTCTTTGACCGATACCCGCAAAAAATTCAGGCCTTCCCGGGTAAGCTTGACAGCATTTCCGTTGATATTGCATTCCGTCCGAGTTACATTTGCAGTGCAGATAAGGTGACGACCACTGGTGAGCCTAATTGTAATGCAATTGCTCGCACATTTTGTAGGTGTGACTGTCTACACTCCTAGCAAGATTCAAAACCAATCTCATGTCATTGCCATGTTCGAATCTGGGGCTGGAGTGGAAGTTATCGAAAACCGTGGACACATGACCTGTCGGGTGTATTTGCCGATGACGTTCCTGGTAAGTTGTTTGTTTTATTTTGGTCTCGACTCGGTCAGTTATGCGGGGTTCCTTCCTGGCGTTAGCATGAATGTCAACCTTTGATATTTCCAGAATCAAACCAAGGGACTTTTTGGCAACTGGAGCGGTCTCGCTGATGATGATTTTGTTTTGCCTGACGGTGGAGTGGCCTCTGTTGGTGTGAGCACCAATTTGGCAGCTTATCATGAGCAATTCGCTATGAAATGTAGGTTTAGAGGCTAATTTTATCCGTCTTTTCTGTTAAACATGTTTCACAATGCCGTAGCATGACAGATGATGGACTTTTTTCAGGGATGGTGGACAACAGTGTTGCGGCAGCAGATTCGGTCGGTTCATCCTTGTTTTATTATGAAAATGGCAAAACGAGTAGTAGTTTCAATGATCGGTTGTTCCAGCCAATTTTTTACACCGACCCTTCTCAAATCCTGCCTTACAATGTGTAAGTAAACCTCTGTACAAACGAAATTCATACTCTATGCTGGGATAAACGTTTTTTACTCACTAAATGTTCTTCATTGGAACAGCACATTGAAAGCAGATGACGTAAATCGAGTGTGTGGGGATTCTGAACCTTGCAAGTACGACTACAGTGTCACTTTGAGTGAAGACTTTGCGCACTGGTCAAAGTATTACCAAGGGCAATTCATTGACATCCGGCAGAATCGACTCAAGACAGGTGAGAAACTAGGGCTGATTTTAAGAAATTTTATAATAAGAAGGAAGCGTAAGGAAGCAAGTACAACTCTCTTTGCCCTTTCAGTGAGATCCTGCGGAGCCCTAATGACGCCATTAAATGGAAAGAAAAGCAATATTAGGTACACCGTTGGCCAAGAAGTGTCTTTTGACTGCAACAAAGGTTTCATTTTGATCGGAGAGAGAAAGCGAGTTTGTCAAGCCAACGGAGAATGGAGTCATTCTGGTAAGGACGCAACCTCAGAATCCTACTGGCTGAATTGGGTCCCAGTGCATACGACGAGATGTATCGGTGAGTTGTTGCATTTGAGCACTATTTGTCATTTAATTGTAGCTTCAGGGTGCATGATGTATTTAGTACTAACAGAAATAGGTGTAGGCGAAACCTGACGATACAATTAGCTGAATTAGACGACAAAGTTACGAAAGGGCACTTAGTGATAGTTTTCGAGTACGAAGAATGTTCATATTTTCTCAAGTCCTGAAAGAGTCTCCTCATGGTATGATTAGAGGAAGCCGAATATCAGTCCATGATAAGTGCAAGAACTGCCGGGATCGTCCTTGGAGTGCTAGTCCCAATTTTAGTCATCCTATTTGTGTTGTACACATACCGTCAGAGAACCATGCAAAGGCAAGAACGAGAACGGGATCGAGATGTGTACTACAATCTTAGACAGGCCGATATGGCTGAAAAGAAGAAGGTTCCAAAGGAAAATCCTCCTGTTGTCACTAGTATTCCCCGAAAAACTTCTGATCCGGAAAAAGCTGTCAAGAGAGAGGATGCAAAGCTAACGATGCAAGTTCAACCGGAAGCCAAGAAAGTGTCCTCTTCGGTACAACCAAATATTTTAACACTTCCATTGGACGCTTCCCCCAAAGTCCGGGGATCTCGGCTTGGCTCTGTAAGAAGCTCTAGTCCAGATGACACGTTTTCTACAAGAACGCCTTTATCCTCTGATCCTGAGAGCCCATTCAGCCCAGGTCCGCGCTCTAATCGCACCACCCCCGGCAATTCATTTAATGGACCTCCGTTAAAGTTACCTTCTCAACGATATGATGCTGTGTACTACACGGGCGAACCATTACCGAATCGACCTAGCGTCGAATTCCCTACCTCGCCTTATAATCCAGACGAGTTACCACCTCCACCGTCGGAATCTAGTGGCATCACCTACGACCCCGAAGAACCCTACGTTTCCTCCACAGTTAGCGTATAAAGCTTTGTGTTTAGTTAGTCCCTGTAAATATGTTTGGTAAGCACCAGGGTCATGACAGTTAAGCTCGTGTTTATATTTTGTACTAGACAGCCCTGCTGTAGTTTCATATACTGTTTAAATGTAAAAGTCATACTTATTTGCCTTAATTCACCTGTAGCCTATTCCATTGAGTCAATGGTACAGGCACTAACCAGTCTTTTGTATTCAACTCGAAATTTCCCAAAATCCAAGTGTTCATATACTTTCTTAAAGCTACTACATATAGTTTGACCAAGTTGAAGGCTTCATGCGGATATCTCCAATTCTGTTTGTAGAGGAGGGAGAATACCAGTCGATTAATAGTGCCATTACCGCTGGGGTTGTATTAGCGGTTGTTCTTCCCATTCTCATTATCGCCTTTCTTGTATTCCGAACATATCGAAACCGAGAGCAAGCAGCACAGATCAATTCCAGGGATGAATATGGAGGGTAAGCGGGTTATCAGATGATGCTATAACTAATGAATCGATTCTTTTAAGCTTTTCAATCAACCTTAATGCAAATTTCTGCACATGTTCAGGAAAAACATCGAACTCACAAGTAAGCTCAGAAAGAAGCCTACATCGCCAACAGAGACTTAGATGAAAACTATAGAATAAACAGTATTTGCGTACTTCTCCAGCAATCTGTAATCGGCAGCAAGTTTTCTACGTTTGTGAATTAAGCGCGAACATCCATTTTCTTATGTATAAATGTATTCATGGTTCATGTCAGAATTATAAGTTTGATAAAATACTGAATAAAAACACGCTGACCTCTTTAAGTACTAGATAAAGAGCTGACACACGAAACTCATTTATGAAGCTGTATTACAGTACAACTTCGTCACAGCATTCCCAAAACAAGCGAAGACAGCACCTTCTGCCTACACCAGGTTTACATTGGGAATTCAGGTTCTTCAAAAACAGGTATATTAAGAGACTTGGTATTCCACAAACACTATTTCGCGAAAGACCTAATAACAATAAAAACATAGCCAGACCTACTATTAAGCAAGTCTTCTATCAAACTAGAAACTCTGAACCGCTATGCATAATAGTTACCAACGAGCTTGATATTATCCAACGCATAAAAACTTTTCTGAAAATATCTTGGTAGTCAGTTTGAGAAAATCAATCAAAAATAGCTCATTAAAGAAACGAGAATATTATCAAAGACTTATACTATCGTCCACGCTTGGGTATCTTGGCTAGAGAATGGGATGATTCATACGACGGATCTCTACTTGAATGACGAGGAGATTTTTCCAGCTTTCTTCGTTTCTTTTCTGAAAATATAAAAAATGATCATGTCCTCTGAGATGGTCCGCGATTTCAAGCAGAACTTAAAATTAACATAGAATTTTTTCATCATTCGCATGAAAAAAAATCTCTTGTCAGCAATTAACATGTATTTCGTGTGAATTGCGAATACCTCTGCTATCTTTTTCTGCCCGGTCACGCTCTTTCTCGGGTCGATCCCTGTCTCTATCTTTATCTCGATCTCTTTCTTTGTCGTTCCTTTCCCGTTCTTTGTCCCTATCACGATCCTTTTCCGTTCTCTCCACACGATCTTTCTCGCGATCTCGATCTTTTTCTTGTCTGTCAATCCGGGAAGCCTCTCGGTCTCGATCGCGTATTTCACTCCGGTCACGTTCTTTGTTCCTTTCTTTATCCTTTTCTGACCGTTCTTTTTCCTTCTCTCGGTCTTTGTCCTTTTCTGATTTATCTCTGTCCTGTTTGACTTCCTCCTTGGGGTCTACATCCATTGAATCATCTTTTATCCTTGATTGCCTGCAATTATTTCAAGAGTGAACTTTTAAGCATTGTCTCTTAAACGGAGTGTTTTTCTGCACTTAAACCGAGTAATACTATTGAGCGTTTACTTTGAGATCACAGGGGACGAACTACTGTTACTTCCTGCAGTTGTTGATGCGATCTGCCTCGTAGCAGAAGCGGTGGGGGCTGAAGACGGTCCATTGGAACTTTTGCTAGTTCCTCCAATGTCGGCGGATCCTTTACTTCCACTTGATGCCTCTGAAACAGCGGGAGTTGGACGAGCAACGGGCTTTTTCTTCACATCTTTTGCAGCAGCCTTGTCTTCTTTTGGTGCTACTTTAGCTTTGGTTGGATTAGGTTTCTCGGCTGGGGCTTTCTGATGGAAATTTTCTTCTTTAACAAGAGTTGGCCACTTCAACTTCAACTGCCCGACGTAGCTAGTAGCCAGGACATACAAATCTTGCCTTTTTTCTTTCTCTTCATTGCGTACCTAAGAAATATTGAAAAATTACAAGTCTGCACGATTATAGGTCTTACAAGAAAGGATGTCCGAATTAAAGCTGATTAGTATACCTTAATCACCCATTTCTCCACTGCGTTGGCAAGATTCTCCACTTTTGGATAATGGGGGAGAATTCGCATTAACACGATCAATGAATTTCGAATTTGAATGAAATCTTTTGACTCCAAACAGACAATTACGCACTACAGATCCACAATTCACCAAATTAGACTCATCGATACAATTACTCCGTTTTTTACATTTTTTCTTTTATATAACATACCTTAGTGATTTTATAATGCCACTTATGGCAGACATGTCGGTAATTCTCATAGTCGACATGATCGTTACTCTCTGTTGATGCAGCATTAGCAGCACGGAATTTAGTGACAAATCCGGGGAAGCTTGCACATTCCTAAAATGAGAAAAAAATTGTAAAGGATATTCATTCGCTCTGAGCTATAACTTCCTCTTGCATTACCTTGTCAAAAGTTTCTTTGTCACCGTGCCACTTCATGACGGTCCCGAGTAGAGCACAGAGAAACCGACCATACCGATTTGCTTCATTTTCAGTACATAAAGTTACCGTGTAAATGATATCGCAAAATATCTGTAAAAAGTAACTATGAGTCAATGATCCACAGGGAAATAAAAAACAACAAGAAAAGGCAAAATTCTCACCCTATCATAGCATATCAAGGTGGAAAAATTTGGAGTTGACAATGAATGGATAATATTAACAAAGTGTGCGCAATATAAAGTGTCCGGCGCGGTGAATATACACCTAGGGAATAGACATAGCTGCAGAAATGCCGTAACAGCTTCATTTTTGGCAGACTTTGCAGTACGTGACATAAACCATGTCTCTTTATCCTGCAAATAAATGATAAGAAATAGTTACAGGCGCCAACCGGACGAGACTATACACAACAGTAGATTCAATTCAATTAACCTTGTCTAGTTTGGCCATGACACGTTCAACATGTTCTTTCTGGCGCTTTTGTTCTTCGTCTAACTTGTCGATCAGTGCATTGCACCTTTCCTGTTCTTTCTTCCGCTTACTTGAGGCTAATTCCTTGTTTTCTGCCGCAGCCATGGATAGCTGCCGCACTCGTGAAATTTCGCGATTATACGCCTCCGTAGGCACGTATAAATCATACAACGTGTAAGACCAGAAGGTGACGTAAAAATTAAGGGAAATGTCCTCCCATGTTTTGCTAGGCAGACAAGTTCGCACCGTTTCAAGTACAGGTCCAAATACATGATTCGAGGCTTCAATATATTTTGCTTTCCGCAATTGTGTAGACATATTTTTGTGCGATTTTTCTGATCTTCTGAGTTCGTCATACTTAGTCTGTAAGAACAAGTTTTGTATATGAGTTGACGAGAAAGGAACGGGGAGGTCATTCAACTTGTGTTTAAGTTAATAACGAACCAGCAGAACACATTGTCATTGGTATTACGGAACATGAACTTACGCTTATTGCATGCGCGAATAGAGGCCTCCACAGAAAAAATGCTGCTTCCGGGGACAAATGATACTCTTTGATGAGACACTCTAAGGAAGAAATCTTCTTTGCATAGTCATCCAGAGTAGAAGAAGTTGCCAAAAAGGTACCAAACTGAACTAAGGTATCCTGGCACTGCAAAAACAGTTTTATAAAATATAAGAAACCAGAGACTACGTGAAACTTCCAATTCCAACGTGTACTGGACCCAGCGTTAGATTTATGTGACTCACTTGGTCATAAAGCTTCCCAACCAGCTTCGTGTGCAACTCAAGAGACTCGTTAAATATGATGCAATTTCTTTGCTGGGCCATCAAGATGCACAATGTCATCGCCAGGTCATTCATCGAAACAGCATCGCGCAGGCGACCGGTAGATTTTTTAGCAGTTCGAACTTGTCCAAAGTAACCGGCCTGAGGTAGATGATCTCATTATTATCCGCGAGCATTCGCTGGCCGAAACCAAACAGTCTCAGCATATCAATGCGAAGGTGAAAGAAAAATAATAAGTGGCAGTACCTCTCCTCGCAAAAGTTCTCCACCAGCCATTGCATCCAATTGTTCAGCTGTCATTTCTTCTGCTGCCTCAATTCCGGTCATTTTGTGAACGATTTCTTTTAATATCAGAAGGTCCAAACTCTGCTTGCTTTTCAACTGGTTGGCCACATACTGGAGTAGTGGCTGCAGCTCTAGCGAATATTTTTTGCAAATTGCACCCACGAAAGATGCTAAACTTTGTAGCCATTGAGAAATAGTTGATCCGTCGTGCTTCGTCCGCGGGCGATTAGGCATTAGCATCTAATATAATAGAACATACACAAGATTCGTATGCATGAAAATTTCGAATGATTATGATATGTGTGAGTCAACCAACTTACCAGAGACAACTGTCCGGATGAGCTGTGTGGACTTGGTGATAAAGCTTCAAGCAGGCAATACCCAAGAACATCGTAACTCAATGACGTTAAAAACTTCAGTGCATCAATTACAGGAGTGATCAAATTATCGAAGAGTTGGATCTGGGATAACACCTGGAACAGGCACAACAACTATTAACATCCGAATGTACATGTATGCGTGCTGTATATTTGATATTACTAACACTCACATAATCAAAAATAACTGCAGGCATTGAGTGCGACAGCTTTCCTAAGAGTCTTCCCATGGGCTTTACATTTTCCTTAGAAATTCTACGCATCAGATGCTTCACCTGCTTTACAGCATCAACTCGTTTTTTTATTAAAGAAGGGTGTAAGAGTACAACAGAATCTCCCTTCCACGATCCGTACAATCGGTATCTGTAAGATGGAAAATAGCAACTTCCTGCAACCATTTCTGTTAAGCCTATCAAATCTTGAAGCACTAATTACATACCTGCAATCGTATGGATAATGATGAACTACGGTCCAAAATTCTTCTGATAAGCAGCAATTAGCATCAAGAAAACATAACGACGGAAGAAGACATTCATCCAAAACAGTGAGAATCCCATGGTAAAGGCTCGTTTTCGACACTTCTGGAGTCTGAAAGAGAAGATATTTGGATAATCTTGACGTACTTAGTGGCCTCATATTTATCGCTGCAGAAACACCACGTACCGATTTCAAGTATATTTTCATAATCCGAAGTAACTTATAGATAAGCACCGGATCATGATAGATGTAGGGACCAAGTGTTAGTATCATATTTAAATGATTACGAAATTCCTCATACGTAGAAATTTGCTTCAAAACCGCTGGATGATCCGGGAGTTTTTGAATGGCGCGTCCAATTAAAATGGAATTTTGGCCCAAAACCCTGCGAAGGAAACGATTATATAAGAAAACAATTATCAAGTCGAAATTTAGTTGAACAAGATATATCTCACTTCTTATACAAGGGATCCAATATATAATGCAGCAACTGAATCAGTTTCATAGAAATTCTAGAGTTGCTAACACACGAGAAGTCAGGTAATCGTCTTATTAAATTCAGCGCATGACCCCAAGCGCCCATTTCAATCAAAGCTTCGCACAGGCAAAACTTCTGGTTGTCCGCATACTACAAGATAACATGAAAAAAATTAATTTGATGATCGTTTTGATATCAGCTACATGATTTTGAACAGCGTAAACGTACTTTGTCAACTTCTGGCAAGTCTTCGACTTCTTCCGCATTATCTTTATTGATTGTTACAATCATTGATTTTCGTGCGTATTCTTTGGCATCCTTCAGCTCACGCTCCCAATCCTTCTGTACGACTCTATCATCAGGAGTCAGCTATAATGAAAATCAAATATACTCATTATGACCTTAACAGACATTATGTTCAGAATCTCAAGTCAAATACTAGTACCCAAGGGTAAATTTCGTCGATCGTAATGATGTTGTAGATGATCAGCATTGCTATCAATTTGAACAATGACTCTGTTGTGGCTGTTCCATCGCTGGAGGTCAACTTGAAACCCAGAAGTTCACATATTGTTTCAGATGAAGGCATAAGCTTGGACAGCAGCGGTACAAAGAATTCGCCGTCTAGCTGGCACTCAAATGCTTCCAGAACACAATCGACAACGCGGTTGGGATCCAAATTAAAGCGACCTACAGAAATGAGTCATTTCCGTATTGGTCAAGTCAAGATTTCAGAGAATAGAATGTTGTGGAACACGGTTACCTATCAAACACTGGATGACTTCGATCATATGAGAAGGATCTATTTCGCCAACACGCTGATTTAATTCGCAAATTAGCTTTGCGTATCCTTCGCTTTCCTCCCGAAACAAATTGAACTTTTGCTGCTTATAACTGGAACCCATCATATTAGGATTAAGACGCTGTTGCCACATTGCTTTCATGAGATTTTGAAATGCAAGAAAAACTTACTACAACTTAGTTCTGGTTCGAACATATTTGGTGTGATATACTTTACGGTTAGGAACAGCTCCTAGATCTTGCAAAGAATCGATTTCAATGCGCTCCTGAAGAATGTAGCTTAGAATTGCATTGCAGGATTTCACAATAGAGCAAAATATGTCACGAGCTTCGGTGCCGTCAAGTCCTGTATTACTGGTTTCTATATCAAAGATGGAAATCACGTCCACCACGACTGCCGCGGTATTAGCGTCATGTTTCACCAAATCGTGTATTGTGGCAACAATCCTGTCCTTTCTTAGAACGCCCTTCAGACCTTGTTTCGTGAGATGATACAGCGCCTGGAACAACTTCTCTCTGTTGCCTATGAATTTGAAGTTCAAAATATGAGGATTGTAAAAATTTTAAACGACCGACCCAGCTTGCACAACTATAAGTCTATTCAAAGCCAAAATGACCTTTGCTCCGTCGCTGCCCAACACGTCCGTTCGTGGCTACATTTGAATCGCTGCATCCGACATCCCCAGGGCTATTGTCAGCGCCGATTCTGGTACACAGTAATTTGCACTCCTTCAAGCTATTGTGATCAAAACAGTTACCAGTTAGAAGCATGAATAACTTCCGAATACTTAAGATGGATAAAAAAAAGTCATACAATATTTGTTTTCCTGTCTTATCCCAACTCTTCCATAACTCTGGAGAACACCAAGGGAGGTCCATTGTTAATTGAGGACCGTTCCAGTCTCGCAAAACACGCACTATGAAGTATGTTGCTGACTATTGGAGTCTTCCTGGCGCAATCAGTGCGATACTACATTATATAACACTCATCGAATCATCCGACATAATGGTCATAACGATTGCAGAGTCTTTTGAATTCAAATGTAGTGGAGGTATCGTTTTGAATGCCGACTAGTTGTACAATTATTCTACAATAAGACTTGAAGATCAATCAGCAAAATTGGGCATTCATGGTATTTATACGGTTAAGCAATCCCGGTTGCAGCTTGGATCACCATGATGAAATGGCAATATTATGATTAAATGAGCATAAGATACAGAAAATACTAAAACAACCTGACCGTTATGCCTCACCAACTTTTTCCAACATAAGATAATTCAATGAGATTATTTCAAAACAAAGTATTATTTTTATAAAAATTTAAGTGATTGTACAGTAATTTCACTTAATCGGCGCTTAAGTTCATTTCTGAAACAATATATATAATTATAAAGTTTAGACCCGGTCCTAATAATTAAATACCGAAAAGAATAAAGCACCGCCACAGTACGTATACCTTAGCGACGACCCAAATAGCCCAGCCAAACTTCATCGCACGAGCGTCAAGAAAGTTACAATTTTCAAGCGGCTCATCTCCCTTACAAAATTATAATTTCTCCTTGCGCTCAAAGAAAGCAGCGCGCTTTTGAGGGGCAGAACAAAACAATGAAAAACTCGTTGCGGAGCTTCAACATTTTAAAATTGTGTTGCTTCGTCGCCACGCTCTCGCATTTTTCAATAATGCTTCTACCGCACTAAAAGTTCTTCGAAATTCCCATTAATTTACTCAGCAATGAGTGAGCTACTGCAACTATCCGCGTGACGTTTTTTTCGACAGTCATGGCAATCCGTATATTCAATGCTGTCAGTAACTATCTTCTCTGAAAGTGTGCGAGCATTGCTCGAGTGGTACAATTAAGATTTTGAAGAATACCAGGACTCCATGCTGTATCAAAGCCACCGCATACATATAGTCGTAGCAGGTATTAGGTGTGGTTAATTAAAGGCTTTTATTGATGTAACTCATTTCTCTCTGAGCAAATGCTAATTAACTAATAACGTTTCTGTATCATTGCTGCAGGCAAATTACTATCTGGTCATACAGACATCAACTAGATGGGCGCAGTGGATGAATTGATTCCCAATTCTGTCACCTTACTTACTTCCGAAGAGTATCCTATGTCAGCTGCTGCTCTACTCGTACAAGCCGCCAGGTTAGCTCGTGGCGATATGGCAAGTAGTCAAGATTTAGGCAACATGGATACCGATCAAGAAAATCACAATACTTCTCACCGTCGTTCGTTGAAGTCCTGTAAATCTAGCTTGAACTCCAGCTCACAGGATCGTGCGACCTCACGATCATACCGTGTTGTCACTGTCTACAGTAGCCCGTGCGACTCGGGCCGGAAGCGGAAACTATCCTCAGATCTACCTCGCTATGTCAAACGGATCATGCAAGACGACCCTGCCCTGAAAAAACTTGTCGATTGCGGAAGCATAACTATTTCCCGCGTATTGCATGAAACTGAAAATGATTCTAACCTCACCGAAGAACTTCATAGAATCAAAAGCAGTACACCAACTTCCTCTTTTCGTAAGCATGACATGCGAAATAAGTCAAAGAAACATGCTAAGCCAGATTTTGGTCAGTCAGTTCTTGAAACTCGAAAGAAGCTCAATTTTGTGAATGTTAATCCTACGGTTAATGTTTCTGAGATCTCGGGTCTAGCCTACGGTTCAGGCAAACAGTATTATAGCAGTGTCCTCAGTGATCGTTTGCAAGAATTTAGACGCATAGCCATGCCCGATGTGATTCCTAAAGGACAAGAGTTGTCGCTGTACTTGAAATTGATGGGCCAATCTTTTTGATCTAGTTTTTGCACTTTTCTAAGGCCAGTAGTGCAAGATTAAAAGCTTGACAGCAGGATGGATACAAAATGTAATATAGATGTATTGCGCATGTCTACCCAAGGAAGTTCTTCTGTCTAACCTCAGTTATTCAGCTTGTGTCTTACCCATGGATATTTTCTCTTGAACCGTAATGTAGTCTTTAGTACTTTTGTTAGCATTACGAGTATTATGTAGTTACCCAGAAAACGAGCTTGGTAATTTTAAGTACTAAAATATTTTTGTACTACTGGATCTGAGAAGGATATTGACAGTTGATGTTCGTTTAGATTTTTTGTGTTCGTATAGCGTTAATATAGAACTGAACAATAGTGTTAACCCAATTTATAGGAAAGTAAACCTCTATTTCCGTACTTCATCTTTTTGAAAGTGTCAAAAAACATGTAAAAATTGTTTGCATAAGGGTACTGCAGCCTTGGATTCTAACCGATGCTACAAACGAAAACGCCTTTAAGAGGGGAGTCGTTGGGTCATTGTAATTTTTTACAACCGTGCATACACATAGCCATAGACAATAGGCATATGGTGCGGGAGATCATAAAAAGGAAAATGAGCGTGAATCGAAAGATAAAATAGAGCGCCAATAAATTAGTAAGTGCCCGAATATGCAGCGCACGTCAACTCTGATCGGAACGATCTGCGTCTGACCAAATATTATAATCTCCCAGAACTTCGTGAAGAGAAAAAATAATTCATGTTTTGAAAAAGAGGTATTCTTATGCATGGAAAATGCTCATGCGATATTGAGTTTTGTAGCGATAAAATATTGTTTTACTGGTAATAATATTTTTGTAACCGCTAATTAAGCTTTCACAAGGCTAAAGAGTAGAGGTATCATGGATAAGTTAAATCAACCGGTATATTGTTGAGGAAAAGTTTCTGTGCGTAAAAAAATATAGCATAAAATCCCTTTTCGTGAAGGACCTTCATTGTCTCCGGGTAGGAAACGACATCTTGAATTTCTCACAGCCTGCCATTTGACATTTGACTGAAAGAACTTCTTTGATGTGCTAATTTATCCCAGCTGCTCAATCCAATTTCTACTATCAATTCGCAGCCATGGCTGGGTCATCATCTTCCACTGGATTTGGTTTGGAGGAAATTGGAATTCCTGGACGTGATTATCTGAGGGAAGCCTTGACCAACTGTTCGGATCCACTAAAAGCGATAGAAGAATTTCAGGTGAGAGTAAAGTTGTTCAAATATTGTGCATTTCGTGTGCATTATTAAATATTACTCAGAAGTTTTGTTTGAAATAATCTGCATCCTTCCCAAATGTATTCTTGCAGGCAGAAAATGAGATTTTGTTACCGTCGTTGCGGCCCATGTTGCCTCTGTTGGATTTGCATGGCACTCGTCGACTTGACTTCCATGTTTCAGTAATGGAGGTATGTTTCAAGAGGGTAGTGATTTTTGCTACAAATTCTTTCGTTTTGTTGGAACTTGCATCCGTTTAATTTTGCAGGAGCTACGAGAAACATTAATAAAGAAGATAAACGAAATTGGCAGCCAGGAAGGAAAAGAAAAAAACAAAAAGCTGAAAGAATTGCTTCAAAAAAGTTTTCCTGTGATCAAGATAAAGCCGTTACGTCCAGTGGTAAACTTGAAAACTACAGAATATTCACTTTCAGCTTTTAGATCCTATCAGTTGCGTGACTTTTGACATTCCTGACTTTTATTGCAGGTTTTGGCTATTTTGAAAAATATGCCAAGTATTAGTGATAAGTATTTAGACGTGATAGTAAGTGACAAAGAGCTGTATGAAGACTGCGACACCGAAGTGAAACGACAGATTTGGAAAGACAATCAAGTTTTGTTTGGAGATCAAGTGACACCTTTATTCCAACAATATATACGACAGAAAGAAAAAATTTTGTTTGACCACGAAAACCAAGTCAATTTGTTTTTTACTCATTCTCCAAAGGCAAGTTGAATTTTCATTATTGAAACAAGTCATTGATTATTAACGACGATACTTAGCTCACACAGCGATGCTTTTGTATGGCAGATCCGACGACAAGGAGAGATTATTCAGAAATTGGCTCATATGATTGGGCACAATTTGAAACTCTATGATATGGTACTTCAATTTCTCAGAACCCTGTTTTTGCGGACCAAAAATGTACATTATTGCTCTTTACGTGCGGAGCTGTTGATGGCCTTGCATGATCTAGAGATTCAGGTTGGTGCGATGAAATTCAAAGTGCAATAGTTCATGAAGGAAATTTTAATCATTGGATTGATTAATTAGGAAATAACCTCTGTCGATCCATGTCATAAGTTCACTTGGTGTATGGATGCCTGCATCCGCGAAAAAAATCTGGATCTCAAGCGTTCGAGAGAGCTTCAGGTAATTTTGGTACATGTGCATGCTTTATAAAGGAAAATACGTTTTTGAATGAACTTTGCCATTGCAGGGATTTTTAGACAGCATTAAGGAGCAGCCAGGCCAAGATAAGGTCCTTGGTGATTTGTCGTTGATTTTGTGCGATCCATATGCTATTCATTTCTTAGCTTCGTCTGCCATGAAAGTTTTGCACGTAAGTATTACCAATCGACTTAATTGGAGTGGAGTGCAGTGAGCGGTAACCAGTCGTCGGGCTTAGGTTCAAGGCAATTTTGCGTAACAATAACTTTGGTTTTTACAGAATGTTATGAATAACGAGGGTTTGCCACGAGATAATTCTATTTTGATCCTTCTTCTGAGAATGCTTTCATTGGGATTGAGTTCATGGGAGATGATCCAAACTCAAGTCTTTAAGGAACCGAAGCTTGATGTACAAATAGTTACTAAATTTTTGCCATCATTACTTTCGTTAATGGTGGATGATCACGTCCGTACACTGAATGCAAAATTGCCTCCAGACGAGCGGGAGTCAGCTATTGCCATAATTGAGCACTCAGGTAAACAGCCATGTTTTCGGACTATTTCGAACAGGTCACAGCACGGCTAGCCAAATTATTTTATCCTGTCTCATTTTTTGCCGTCAAAACTTACTGTGCAGGCTTTTTTGTCCATGCACATTTAAAGTGATCAAATCTTGCCCCACCGTCTGGCAGCTGCTAAAAGCTTTGATATTCTTCGTCTGAAATAGTTTAACACCATCCGCATTAAGTGAAATTTAAATTGCCTCTGCAACTTGCACTGTAGCAACAATTTGCGCTATTAACTGTACAATGCGGAATTAAACATTGCATGAAATGTATTCATAGGACCACCTCCTGATGCCTTTCAAGCGTATGTCGGCGATTCCGGTGTTGCTGCTACCATAGCGATGTACTATACCTTGCATCTTGCACGCATGAAAGACAAAGTTGGAATCATGAGGGTTTTGGGATGTTTAGCTACATCATACTTGTGTCGTGGCTACGATGATCCTTATCTTCATTCTTTGGTGAGTAAGAGAAATTCGACTAATTATTTCAGCCGAGACATTTTATATTAAGTGTCTCGATTTAAATTGCTGTCATTACCAATATTTATTGCATTTCTTGCAGGTCGCCTTGCTCATTGGCATGGTAGATGAATTTTCCGCAGAAGATTTTTGCACAGTCGTATTTGATGAGTTCTTGTGTCCGGGATTGCCATCTGAGAATGTGGCTCGCCATTTGGTACGCTTGGTGTATAATGTATACTCTAAAATGGGAACAGCTCGCTTGGAAAGCGTCATGAAGACTTTGCAGACAGCTTGTATGCAAACAGAAGCTTTAAGAGTTGCATTCGGAGCTTTAGAAGAAAGAATTAATGAAAGTAACAATATGGAAGTAGCCACTGACCCCGCCTGACAGGCTTCCTTCAATGAAAGGTTAATTTATATCGGACTATTTTTCTGTTTGTCAATGATATGTCTGGATCGAAATGTAGGATTTAAAAGGAGGACGTCAAAAGTATTTTACACGTGCACGAGTAACTTAAAACATTTGATCCAGCTGGATATCACCCTTACCAGTTAATTTTGTACATATTCTATGCGATTAGATGGTTGCGTATAATACGGCAGACTGAACGTTTAAAGAATAAAATCGATGTCAACTGTTTTCCAACAATTTGCAGTCAATAATCGATAACTTGAAGAAGCCAACTGAGTCTGCTAGCACACCAAGCTTTTCTTCTGAAAGAGATTATGGCTTTAGTTTTCAGGTTACCGTTGACAATATAGTTTTGCTCTGTTTCGGTAACTGGTTAATTTTATTTTGTTCTTGAATATTTGAAGGACAAATTCAAAGGATATTGACAACATTCGATCAGCAAAGATTCATTCCAAGGAATATTTTTACTGTTGTGCGTTTTCATCATTGTCAGCTAACTCTTGGTCATGCTCGGGCTGGTCAGATTTTTTCTTTCCCCGCCCTAATTTTCCAAATCTTAGCAACTGGCGTAAAGTAGGCCTTTCTCTTTCCGCTGGGAAGCCTATTTTTGCAGGAGTTTGACGCACTGGATGTTCCACTTGTAACTTATTGATGAACTGAATATCGTCCTCAGACATCAGGGAATGCGTACTAAAGCTGTTTGAAACGCTCAAGTCCAACTTTTGTGCTGCTTCTTCGTCAAACAAGTTAGACGGCGTATCATGAAACCGTTCGAAAGAGGACTCTACAATGGCTTTCCTCAAAGGTTGACGATGGCCAACTGAGCTTTTTTGCTGTTTGTCAGCACTTGTATTGATCTTTTCATGTGACCTGCGACTTCCGGACTTAGGCATTTCGCTGATGCCAGTGCTAGGGCGTTTTCTCTTATCCATTTCAAAAGTATAGCTGAAGTCCTCTGCTGACATTTCTCTTCTCTCCTCGGTCAGTCGTGTGCCTCTTTGAGAACTATCACCTCCCTCTGGAGGCGCACTCAAACGTTGTGTGTTGGTCATCCGGCGTCTCATCCGACACCAGATACCAGCCAGACAAGATATAGAATATCCACCTCGGCGTCTAAGCTGATCATGACCAGATCTTTGTGGAAGAGTTCCTGCAATTTGTTCTTTCCTCCTTTGGAAAATGAACTCTCTTGCGTATTTCCCAACAAATGCCACCAGAGTTAGAATGATTGTTGCAGTCAACACGAGCATGGATGCCACGCCGGATTTCAATTTCCTTCGCAAAAACTGTTTCAGCATAGCACCGCAACTTTCTGTCCTTATGTGACTTGACAGTGTATCCGGCCACGGCACTTCCAGAAGATTCCGAACGCATGAATTCTTGGAAACGCAGCAGCTTTCTGGGTATTCTTCGGGACACTCCGGCCGGAATTCGTGCCAATCATGAAACGAGCTGACTCCACAACAGTGGTGCTGAAATCGTACTCCTACAGTTCAGCTCACAGCTACACAAAAATGACGGTGGAATGAGCATGAAATGATCGCTACCAATTATGACGGTGTACCTCTGTCTGAGCAATTTTCAGCCATTGCGGCATCCATTCCAGCTTGCCACAACTGGTTCCATGAGCTGCGAACTCCAAAATCGTTTGATTCTTGATTTCTTCAATGTCTAATTTAGAAGCTTGCCTTGATAGCTGTACTAGAAGTTGGGTGTAGATCACTGAAATGGCAAGTGCAAGACCATATAAACATACAATCTGCAACGGATAAGGCACTTGTCAAGTTCCTACTACAAACGCATTTCACACGAGAGAAAGTTAGCGTGAGTTAAGTCCTCACCAAAAGACCGAGGTAAATTTGTCCACTTCTTGTTGCAGCCCAGAGGCTCGACGCAACGAAAATCAGGAGAATGGAGCTAAAGAGGAGAATCTGCTTCAAGTAAATCCTCCATTGTTCTGCCACGTGGGTTGCGTGCATCGTCAAAGTGGCTTGGATGTCAAAACTTGCCATGGTCACAACCCATACGGTTGAAACCTAACATGTGCAAAATGTTAGCAGTTATTACCAGCACAGTGAAAGTCCCAATGACAGTCGGTGAGTGACCGTGGCTTTACCAATGCTCCGACAGTGCAGATCATCACGGCAATCGTTCCCAATTTCACCGTAAATAGCATACTTTCAAGTCAGCTCACCGCTCGGTGGCTACTACAATGACAGCTTGCTGGCAACTGATCCCCCTTGGTGAAGGTGAACAGACTCTCAGGCTCACAAATGCCGCTGCTGTCTTCCGGTCAACATGATGTGCGTGGCAGTTTGCGTACACGATTCTCAAAACTTGACCATTAGATTCCCTTGTTCGAAGTTTAGTGAAGATGGGATGTAATGCTTGAGTTTTACCACCATGAAAAATTGATTCTTTGTATTCAAGAATTTCCTGCCTCAAACCGAAAAAAGCTCGTTCCTACGGTTACACAATGATCATTGGCTAACAGAGCTAACTTGTGACAAACTCTTGGTTTGATTCCTCTGATGACAAGATGTCATTGCTCGAATCATTCATGCTTAACGTTAGGCAGGTTTGCTGGAGCAATAAGATCGTGCAATTTTATTTTGGGGAGAACCATGACGTCATGCTGGAGAAAGCCAACTCAAAATCCAGGTCGCAGCTAAAAGTGAGCATGGATAATGAAGTATTTGCTGTAAATAAGCTTATTTTCAAAAATGTAATTTATGTTCAGAAATATTTAATCTGAAGTTAAAATGATGTATAAATCTTACACTTAAAGATCTATGCATGCATTAATTAATACATAATTATCACAGCTCCTTTGCATTGAGACTACCATTGTTAACTGTTTTTCTGTTTCGCTATTTACGCTGAGACTGCAGTCTATTGAAGAGCACTCATGTGCG
>VRMD01000954.1:0-19999 GCA_009872375.1 Sminthurides bifidus | reverse complement strand
TGCTGTTTTAATTCAAAGCTTTAAATTGAAAGCTTTTTTTTTTTCAAATATTGCACGTCAAAGATGCTAAATCTGCAAGCTGTGAGCTTCCATTGGCTTCACAGTACGTTTTGCTCGGTTGAAGAGGATCCTCAGTGTATACGTGAAGCAGATTCAGCAGATCACAAGTGGAAGTAGATACTTGTCATCGGACTTGGGGTCTTTGTTTAATTGTTACTTGAAAACTTGAAGGATACTGTTGTAAAAAAAGGTGATGTTATTCAAAGAAGGGTTGGTGTCAGGGCTGAAGTTGTGAAAAAATCAAGTTTATTTCCACATTTGCATGCGTCAACGACCAGGTCACCAGTGTTTCTACCCGGATATTTCGGCAATGCTACGCCATAGTAGCATGATGATCATTTCATAACTTGAACTTGCAAAGCCTTTAAAATCTTTAATCGAATGTACCTAGTTTCGTGGTCAGCTAGCTGCCTCTAAGGACTCGATACTCACAATACTCACTGCCTAAGGTTCATGTAAGAGCAGGTGGAGGAAAACCAAATGTCGGTGCCTCAAGACCCTTGTTGCGGTACATCCCGCTTGACACAACTAAAGCCAACAGCTGTTTGGTATTTGATAGCTCATCAACTATGGTTCGTCGTATCTATTCGCTGCTACGCGGTTGAGAGATCCGGAGTTCTGTCCAGGTTGAACTGCGGGCCTTACTGGTGCATGCTGTTTGCGAGAAGGAGCTATTCATTTGAGGTGATTGCGGGTGTAATGTCTTTCGCTCTAGCACTGACTAGTGCGAATGAATTGTTACGATGGTAAATACTATTGGAAGTGAGGAGGAACATCTAGGAAATCGGAGTGAGAGTGATGTGACTGGCACAGATAGAGGCCAAGACGGAGGGACGGTGGAGGATTATATATAGAATTGAAAGGAGTCAGCGCTTCTGACTGAGAGTAAGGCGGAGAGTAGACATACACGGGGAAGTTGATCAATAGTGAAAGCAGAATATGAATTGAGAAAGTGATTCAGCTCTCTCGTTGCCTTTACATTGATTTTTATCCTATCTGTAGAATGAAGAATGACGACTGGAGAATCCAGTGAATGCAGCTAGTGTAGGTAACGAAATGAGCTCAATAATTTTTCACCTACTTTCACACCAGAAAAGACATTTCGTTCCTGGTTGGGATGGCTCCAGACTTGCGGTGCGTGAAAATTTCAAATGGAGGATAGGAAAAGAATGGTTGAATAACTGACTAACTCGGCAGTACAAAATCTCTGCATTAGTCTTCACTCTCCGCGTACTCAACGTCTGCTCACTGTTTTCCCTTAATCAATCAACCCTTTCACAACCTTCTCGTGCCATGCATATAGGAATTCCTCAGCCTACTTTCCGCCAGAGATCAGAGCACCATTCCTCCACCGGTCCAAGGTTTAAACAAGGTTAAAATCCTTTCCACCAGCAGCATATCCCGCTGGCTACTTCCTATGCAGTCTTGTGCTTTCCTCTAGATTCGAAAGTACTGTTGTTGGAGCGTGGTAGATAACCTATTGTTTGAGTTTAGCCGGGGTTGAATCCTTGTAAACTTACTTGTGTCCTGCATCAGAGAAAGTTCAGCCCTCGTTGTAGTATTTACTGCATTACTTTTCTATCCGGATTTGAGCCACTGGATACTGCCTATGCCATTTCAACCGGTGGCCGCAGTCATGAGCCGGAGCTAACGCATATTGTCAATGTGGAAATCAAACTCGGTACATTACATTGCCGTCGACGGTAGTATTACTACAGGCTTGTAGTATTATTAAAAAGTATAGATTACACATCAAGTGAGGTAAGTGAAGCGCGACTGTAAAGCAGCGAATGTTCATGCAAATTCACGTGACTCGGTGCAAACAGTCGAGTTGAAATGCCATGCAAGCAGCATAGAGATATGTAGCTGCTAATAGCGCATAGGGATCCGGGTTCGCCAAGACGGACGGCGTCCAACGAAATGCAATTCTGGTACATATGGCAGTTTGAGGTGAGAAATTATCGATTTCGTTGCACAATTCCTTTCAAAAGACGCTAATGCTAGAAAACTTACAGCCTAACTCATGACTGGAACTTGCTACTGCAAATGATCTATGAGTAAATTCAGCGAGAGAGAAATGATTTGAAAAAATGTTCGATTACTACTTTAACAAAATTGACGTACTATTCGGGATGTAGACACTGAAAGAAAGTCATCTTATGACCTTGAGGTCATCGACGGCCTGAGAATTAAACCTGTTTTACCTAGTCTATGGATGTAGTTGAAGATTTGAGGGTAAGCCAATGGGGAAAATCCGCAGTAATGCAGAGCAGGTGCTTAGAGTAAATGATACGAAGCGAATGGAAGGAGAAAGGAAGTGTTGGAATGATGTATTTCGGAATGGATTGGGAAGTGTGGCAGGGTTCTACAGAAAGATGCAAGTCAGGTAAGTAAGAAGCTAGACTGGAGATGTGAGAGTGCACTGGAATGTGAGAGTTGTAGAAAGAAAGACAGAATTGCGGATGATAAAGTGAGTACGATCATACGTCATGTCACCATAGCCCACGGTGGTCATGGTAACGACTGCCCACCAGAATGCATCGGGAATAGACTTGAAGTAAGAATGTTCAGTGCCAGCCTCAGCGAAGTAGACAGCACTTGAAAATAGAACCACACCTGCAACATGAAAGGCAGAGGGGACTTGTTACATAAACACAACACACAACATACCACGACCATTGAGTAACATCAACCCCATGATCCGATAGTTTGCAATTTCCAAACGTCCCCTTCATAACAACCAGTCACCAGTGACATATCAAGACCAATCAAGACTAATCAATGCGTATGCTCCGCGTCAGATCCTCTCTCATACGTCCGGAGAAATCATTCCTTGCGTGAATCACATCCTTTCGTGGCTGTGGCATAAGCAGTTCGCGGACCTTTCCAGCGCCACCACATTCTCACAAAGCTCAAATTATTCCATTCAAGTTTCCTCAAAGCGTCGCATTTCAACCCCTATCGGCTTTGTAAAGAACTGGTAGCTCACATCCGCCATTTACTCTTTCTTCTATAACAAGTCGAGCTGATTTCACCTGCGCGCCACAATCCTGTTATATAAGCGTGTAACCAGAGTAACAGCACTGTTACCAATCTTGAATTGAGTTATTCACTTGTCTGATTGAAACATACGTTGTAAGTAACAGAACTGGCTTGTGGTTGAAAAGTGGATCGTGATGGCTAGCTGGATACAAACCTGGTTTAGAATCTCGCGCTCGTTAGAATGTTGCACTGATGCTTTCGGAAGAGCATCATGACGTTACGCTCGATGTTTATGTTAAAGACCAGTATGACGAGAGTCTGTGCGAAAGTAACATGACAAACACGAGCCAATCAACAATTAACATTGGTACACAATTGAAGCAAAACAGCGATTCACGTCCTGTGACTGAACAGTGGGAAATTACCCGCGAAAAGTCATTCCACTTAAAAAGTAGTAAAGGACGGAGAAAGTTGTTTGGGTGAATGCAACGATTAGTTTGTTCATGCAGCTGACGGAGCGTGAGATGTGATAATGCGAGGAACGGAAACTAGGTGAGAAAACAGTGATATAATGACAAATATAGTGGAGCTGAGCGGCGATTGGGCTGATGTGAAACGATACATCGAGTACTGTGTAACGACAAAGTAAAGCAGACGAGCCTGGCGAAACATAAAGCTGGTGATGATTGTGTAAATTGAATAATGGCCTTATCAGCAGGCAATACAGAGCACGCAATATGGCACGTCCATAGGGACAAAACGAATACAATGATCACTCACGGTTGTAGCCACAAATGTCCACGTGAGGAGTGTAGGTAATTGCCTTGAGACAGAGAGAGGATGACTCTGAACTGTTGTGAGGAATCTGTGCTTTTCGCCCAGTTCCTTCACAAATCCAGATCAGAGTCTCAAAATAATACAAACGTCTCTCTGTGAATCTGTTTACCCAAAGCATTTTACCGGCACTCCAGTGGAAGTTTTGCGCAGGAGAAGACGTTGATGAACGGCGACGACACTGACAACCAGCCAGTCAGCCATGAATCAGTTGATGTTCTCTTCGAACTGGATGCGACAGTTTACTTGCACATTTTTGAAAGCATCACATGAATCCACGACGTTGCGTAAAATCAAGACAGAAAAATAACTGAATGTATAAACTATATTATAAACTTGGGAGAAAGGTCCTCATAACCTGGTGGACGTTTTCCGTACTTTGTGAATGTTTAAAGAGGATGAATCGAACTGACTCCCTACGAATTTATACTACTGAGCTTATTGATTTACTACAAGCTATGGAGGTTTGGAAGGATGAAAAAGTACTATATTTTTGAAGAAATTCAGTTTTAAACTCAAGAGACTAACTTAACTACTTGTTGCGAAAGAATGAGCTGATAGTCAACTAAATGGATTGTCCGAAACAATACCTGGAGAAGGATCTATGACTAGGTGGGTTACTCAATTACCTCATGTCACCGTATCCGACAGTCGTCATGGTAATTACAGCCCACCAGAACGCATCTGGAATAGACTTGAAACTGGAATCGTACATATTAGAATCCGCATGGTACACAATGCTGGAGAAAAGAATTACACCTGGAAAAAGTTGTCAAAGGCAAACTAGTTTTAAGAGGAACTTAAGGAAAAATACGACAATTAGTTAGCACTCTACATGAAACTAGGACTAATTCCCGCTGATGAATCAATCACTCATTTTCCACGCGCTAATTCCGAGCTACACAGTATCCACCATCTACAATTACAGTCGTCAGAGGTGATTAATCGTGTCAAATGGGGGAGGGGTTACGAAAAGAAGATTAACGGGATGGATAACTGGGACGGAAGCTGAAGTTTATCCTATATAAGATACGTAAGAATGTGTACCTGCGAAAAGTAAAAGTGTGAGTGCAAAATGAGCGCAACACAGTGACGTGAGAAACAATAACAATTATACGCTTTTGAGAATCGTGAAAGTTGCCATATGATGCGATCAACACAGGGTGTTTGCTGTTGCAGCAGTGCTGTTGAAAAAAGTTGCTTTTGTGAGAGCAAACTTTGTGATTATTCTATTAATTGCTGTAATAATATATGCTAACGAAAAATCCTAAGCCGCTCTACTCATTCGTGTGTGTTACGTTGCCAACAGTATGGTGATGAGCAGGAAGGCAAGATCGTACACTAATTCAAATACGCATTAGCTGAGAGAAAAAGTATAATAATTGTCATAAAAAAAGTAACGGTTGATTGGCTCGAATTTTTTCAAGTTTTTGCGCAAAAAGGCGCAAAATGGAAGTATACGGAGATACTGGCAGGTACTAGTGTGGATTCTCGAAAGGTTGATGAAAACATTGCTTGTTCGTTCTTCGCACAAATCGCATTGACTCATGAATAAAATGAGAGCGATAGAAATTTGATGTATTTATCCATACGTCTAATGACTAATACACTGTGAATTGTGGATGCGCGCTGATTGAATTGTAGATGTTATCCGTCATGGTTGAATTTTTGCCTGGATGAATTCTAGCTGGAGTTTTTGCTGAAAGTTAAAGACTCACAAAGCCGCTAGCCACGCTTAAAAAGTTGGTTTCCGTGCTGTATGTTTTTGGAAAAAGGTACACTATATTGAAAACTTTCTTGTGACTTGAGAGAAGGAACCCTGTGGAACAATAGTACGTTGGCGACGAAAGTACAGGAACTGTACAACCGTAGTAGTGAGAGAAGCAGATAGCGGAAGTTGGAGGCATAAGAGCATTAAGAATGCTTAGTTGAAGTTGGCAGACTGGACGAGTTGGAAAAGTAGCAGAGGCTGCCGGAGAGTAATTCGCGACTTTCGGAAGGCAAGAGCGCATGGATTGGTTGTTGATACGAAACGAGATACGATTTGATAGGCAGGTACGAGGGAATGGAAATATTGTGACTCACCGATAAATAGGAAGAAAATGAGCAACCCAAGTTCTCTCATGGAAGCCTTAAGAGTTCTTCCGAGGATTTGCAGTCCCTTCGAATGTCTGGAGAGCTTGAAAATTCGGAACACTCTGACTAATCGTATAACTCTGAGAATGGCGAGTGACATGGCTTGGTTAGATGCGGAGTCGTGCTTCGTCTTGGGCAAAGCGGGGTATTCGTCATCTTCGGCAAGGACCGTTGCCAGTGTCAAAAAGTACGGAATGATTGCTATCAAGTCTATGATATTCATGACGTCGCGGAAAAATAATAGTTTGTTAGGACACGAGGCAAATCGGACCATCAACTCAAAGGAGAACCACACTATGCAAATGGTCTCAGTCAAAAAGAAAGGGTCCGTCAAGTCAGGCACTTCGTCTTCCTCTACCAACGTTGTATTGCTGGTCAAATTGTGCAGCGTATAGTGTTTAAACTCTGGGAGTGTCTCCAAGCAAAAGATGACAATAGAAAGGAGGATCACGAACACAGAGATAATGGCTACAACACGAGCCTGCTGCGAACTTTCTGGATACTCAAATAACAACCAAACTTTTCTCTGGAACAAATTCTCCGGCAGTGGCTTTTCCTCTTCTTTAATGAACCCTTCGTCCTCCCTGAAATCACACAAAATGTCCGCCATGATTTTAAATTCGTCGTCGTATCGGCCATAGTCTTGAGTCTGGACGTGGTACACTGTACTAAATGCGGCTGTGAGATCCACAGTTAATCCTCCCATCGCCATATACATGATTTGCAATAGGTCAGGCATTCAGTAAGACACAAAAGTGAAGACAAAGTTTGGATAAGTGAAACACTGACTGAGCTTCCATCGGAGAAAGCACGGAGGGGATACCTGACCTTGAACAAGGAATTTTAGTGAACTGTCACATCAAGTTGTACTGTGAGCTTCATTATTAAATCCAGTCTTGGATGATGTGGGGTGGGAGAGCGTTTGAAAAAAAAGCAAGGCAGCATCTTATTGGGTTTTAGTTCACTTGAAAATGAGGTACTGAACTGCACGAGATCGGAGAGGAAGTGGAGAAGTGGTGCAATAAAGGATGTAAAGAATGTGGGTAACTAGGTATTTGACTGAATTATGGCGTGAATGACGGGATTCCTAAGATTCAAGGGTAGAAAAATGCAGTGGAGGACGGGTAACATGGTTTCCTCCCTGGCAGTGCTTCTAGGCTCGAATGGTATTTAGCAGGGTTATAAATCCAAGAAGCATTTTTAGTAAGACATTATTACCTGAATTTATTGGTGGCCACTTCCCCCAGCTCGTAAAACTTGATTTCTTCTGCAAATACGTCGAGAGGCACATTGACAGGCCGCCGTAAGCGGCCTCCACTTTGGTAGTAATAAAGGATGGCATCGAAGCTCGGTCTGTTTCGATCAAAGAAATATTCGTTCCTGAGAGGATCGAAATACCGGATCCGACGAGCTGGATCACCCAACAGGGTATCCGGAAATTGATTAAGGGTCCTTAATTGCGTTTCGAACCTTAGCCCGCTAACCTGTAAATTGCACAATCATTCATATATTGGTCTCATCAAGTGTAATCATGTGATGAAGAGCATGTGAATCTACAATTACAATAACCCCTCTTCTCTCACTCATCTACCCACTTCTCCTTTGACTCTGACCTAGAGCTGAGATTTCCCACTTCATTAAATTATTTAAGGGGGTATCAAATTAAGCTGCAGTGTATCATCTCATCTCCCCTATCTTTGCCCAAAATAAAATAGATTGGCGGTTAACATTGTAACTACAAAAGTCCTTTCCCAGAAACAACCAGCCCAGTGTCCCTCTCATTTGGAACGTCTAAAGCTTTGATCCTCTTTCACCTCATTATATTTCTCAGTTACCTGAGAATGCGCCACTGTTATACGCCATATGAATTATGAAACCTTAGGTATTTGTCCCATAATTACGGCACTGGGACAGAATCCGTGCAATTTGTAAGTCCTTTTCTTCGCATTATGCCAGAGCCGATTAATTTTCCTCCTTTTCACGCTCCTCATTGTTACGTTCCGCTAGCTCTTCTTCTACTCTTCAGAGGCTGGTATTGCTTAACTTGTAGTGCAATCCCTCGTCAAGGGAAACTCAACTTGGTTTTGGGCTGAATTTGCCGCCTGTACGACCCTGTCGTGTCATGATGCATTTCGTGCCTACGCACGCAGCCCTTGACTTACTCTCGAGTAAGGAGAAAGTATTTGATTAAACGAAAAGCTGAATCAAGTTTACCAACACGACGAATTAAGGGACCTACTGCCAGAACACTTCTCCCATTCTGGTCTGTCTTGCTGCACGATCCCTTTTTCTCAAAACGTTACTTATATTTCTTCAAGTGTGGAGTTACACGACCAGTAATAGGAGTGGAACCGTAGACTTAACTCGACTATAGATTTCTTGCTATGTTGAACACCCAAGGAGGCGCAGGCCACAAGATGAAAGCTGAGAGTTGGAGGGAAACCCAACCTACTTTGTCCCTCGTTTGATTATCGTAAGAAATCCATTTCTGTACGCATGACTTATCTCGTTTACCGAAGCAAATCTGCCACGTCATTAAAAATTTCAACCGACGTCTCTCATACTTTCATGGTTAAAGATGGTTGATAACATTGAGCTGCATGGTGGCAAATCAAAAAGCCAAGCTAACGTACTACGCTGCTAACGCACATTGGATTGGGAACTGCTCCATGCTCTCTCGTAGTGTTAAATCTTGTTGGATTCATGCTCACCTTTCTCTACTTTGAATACTAGTACAGAAGGAGGCGCTCTCCGAACAGTAGTATCAGTAACCACGTTTTCATGATGATAAGCATCTCATGAACCCATAACCGGGACGCAGGATCTTGTAACGTGAACAAAACTCTGATCATAATATCTGCGTCTGGTCCTTTCCTTGTGGTTTCTCTCGTAACTTTACTTGGAGCTAACATTTTTACGCTCGACACAAAAGTTGTTCGAGCTCTAAGCTTTACGCAACATGCTTGGAGTGCACTCGTGAGAAAGATTGAAAAGCCGGGTAAAAGTTACTGCATTACCGCCACATTAGGTGCGCAACGCAACCCCTGAAGCCGGGCTGGAGAAAATGCCTACTAACCCTGACGTTACGTGAGAGAAAGCGCAGACCATGTGATATTGGAATGAGAGGATTAATTTGTCACTTACATTGATAACAACACGTTCGCAGTCTTGATGGTTGTGCGGAATCGGCTCGAAATGACCGGTGCCTGTCAGATGTAACGTTTGCGGCGTTGGCCCTTCATCATCTTGGCTGCTTAATTTAGGTAGGGACCTGGAATAAGAAATACATTGCAATGAATGACGAGTTCGGATCGGAGGAATAGATCGTTTCAAACACCATCGCGTTGGTATCTGAATTTCGAAGATCTGCTTCTATGATCCCGTGTGGACATGTGCACCCAAAACTTGATTCGTAACTCACATGTGAAGACCCGATCAACGTCGGAGCGGATTCGAAGATAAACTATTATAGGGAGCAGTGAGCAAACCAACTGTATGTAGTGAAGGAGACTATAGAGGACTTGACGGGTGTGATGTTATTTGTAGTACCGACTACGTTTCCCATTCCTTAAGGAAAAGATGCAAAGTGTCAAGTGGACGAATATGCACGTGCGTTAGACAAGCTCCGCACTATGTTTAACGTAACTGGAGGCGTTGAACGTCGGACTACTGGTCACGAGCACTTGATTGGTTTCTAGACCGATGTTGCTCAAGGTTTGTGTAGTGTGAAAAATTGAGCTGGACACCAGGCTTGGTTACTGCACCAAGTTTGATTTGATGTGACACAAACCCTATGAGCTGGCTGGAGAGAAGAAGCGGAGGTGAAACGACAACAAGTCTGGGAAAGGGTTGAGAGGATCAGAACCAGACTGGATGGAGCAGGTAAGTTGTTTAGGCACACGGAATGTGAGTGGAGCAGTTCTCCTATCTTTTCCTTCTTGAATACTACGAGGAGAAAATTACTTGGGCAAGAATAAGGTTGGAGAAGAATCGGATTCGTATGTGCTGCATTGCAGGTATTACGATCTTGTACTGATTTGATGTAACGGGGCTTACACACAGACACCTTGTGGACATACGGCGAGGATCTGGCAAGCAAGCTGCTGATCCGAGAATCAAACTACCAGATCCTCCCCCGAAGTCGGACAAGTTTTCACATAAGCACATCTTCCAGATTCTTCAAGATGAAAACTTATGCTGTTTGTTGAGGATCAGTAGGTTTTTATACAACAACTCCTTTTTGGCATCAGTCCTCCTTTTCGCATTATCTACTCAACTGAACGTGCCGTTGGACAGACTGGAGCTTCCTTGCCATGATTTTTACACTGAAGCATTATACAAATTTCCCTCGGATAGACTAACTTCCTTCCGTAAAATCACATGAGTTATTTTGCCATTTCTTCCGGTCCCATCCGAGGGAATGATACCTTGAACAAGAAGACTGAGAGAGAACGAGTCAATTGCGTACCCAAAGAAAGCTCGCCTTCTACATGCGAGTCTGAATCTGAATGCGAGGAGGAACCTGCAGTGACATGCCATGTCAAGATCACCATGCTAAATTAGACGCAGAAAGAAACCGTTAAGTGTTACACCAAATGCTAATGAGAAAGGGTCCAAGAAAGATGTGATTACGGTGGGAAAAACAGGGAGCAGTTCCTGTGCCAAAGTCTACTACGGACCGAGAGCCAGAGATTTAATACACTTGAATCAAATTATAAGAGTTGCAGCTTGAAGAGCAAAGTCAAAGTTTTGCCTAGGCTTCCATGGTGACTTAATAGGCCCCGCTTGGAGGATTGAAGCACCGGGCTACGGCTCATAGCAGTAAATCTTTGTCTGAACGAGCGACTAAGCACCATCCTAAAAGGAATTATACTCGGCTATAATTATTAATAATTAAAATTTACCAGCTTCTCTCCTATCCTGAGTATTCTATAAGCTGCAGTACGTTTTCTCACAGATACTTTCTCCCGTTGTTGGCACCTCACTCTTCTCTCACGCTTCGTGTACCTTGGCATAGAGCTGAGAGGTGAAATGGGAGTTTCTTTCCTTCTGAATCCCGAGCAAAGTCAACAATGAGTGGGCAAACCGTTAGACGAAGGATGTGAAATTGCATTGCTTAATTAATCAAATGATGATACCACAAAGAGTATTTCGAACCCTTTAGCGTTGCCGAATCGGCAGTTCCTGTGCAGCATCATGCATGGATCTATTTTCTCGAATCTTTGTTTCATGAAAACCGATTTTTTACTTAAAATTAACTCGATTTTTAATTCGAGCAATTAACTCGAGAAATAATTGTCGAATTTCAGTCCTGGCCATCGGAATGGATAAATGGCGAGACTTTTTGTTCAAGGGCCTTGGTTAGGCCTCAATGGAGGAGAGACTTGTAAAACTGTAGCAAGATGGTTTCAAACTGATTTTCTCTAAGTTGAGTTACTCATCTCATTTAGAAACGGCAATTGTTTGACAATTAAAACTATTTGAAACCAGCGATGAGCTCATTCATGTCCTCTTTAGTAAAAGATTCATGGATTTGAGAATGAATTTGTATGATATGGTCAAGATAAAATATTTGTCCAGTCAAAGTTATTTCTTCGAAGGAGCTGAGGATCATCCGCTTATACCAACTGACCACAGACGTTGGCATTTAATCTATAAGCCCCTTTTGAAAATGGACATCGTCCAACCACAAACGTCATCGCGCTATAACTTTGTGAGCCGTTGGTTCTTCACGACCATTGAAGTTTTTGGTTACACAGGAAGGGTGGGAAGGTTGCCTAACGAATTGAAGCTGTTGTCGTTACGGTTAGAAGTTTGGAGGCTGAAAAATGTTCCACTGGTCCTTCTTCCTTTGTGGAACGGGGAGAAGGAGGAGACAGGAGGGAATGAGAAAAGATGCGATTGGGAAATTCCACGGAAGCTTAACGGTGTAATAGATTGAGTAACCGGAAGAAAAAAGGATTACCCTTTAATGGATTCGATTGTGATTCCAGGCGGACAGTCGTACGGCGACAATGTACCTTTGGTAATTAGGCAGTCAGAAACGATGGACGTGGGATTGGAGGGAGGATCAAAGAGAAGAAATTGTGGACGGTCTACGCCTTCAGGAGATATCAGTGAAGGCGTCAGACCCCACTGGTCGTTAAGGTCCAAACGAGAAATTTTGACGGATTTTTCTAACTTTGGCCCTATTCCACAGAAAATTGGTTTCCACTTTTACAAAAGTGGATGGATGTGTGTACACTTGAGTCGAGACGCATATATGTATAAGATATGAGAATAGGGCGGATATAGATTGAGTGGTCTGAGGGAGAAAGTGAGTGAGCGATAGCGCTCCAGAGAGAGAGAGCGAGAGAAAGAGAGAGAGAGAGAGAAAGAGAGAGCGACGGAAAGAAGAGAGAGAGAGAGAGAATTTCAACAAGGATATGGCGGAAGCAAGGCTGGCTATTCGTGAGGGGAACAAGATTTAGAAAACGTAGAAGAGCCTCAAACTAATCATCACTAAAGAGTTTGGAGAGGGAGGAGATTACAACATGATGGAGTGGACGACCAGGGTAATAATAACATGTAGACGTGTCACCATGTCTGTTTGTGTCTTTCTATTGATGAAGCTTTTAATCTGTTCTGGGTCAGTCCGCAGTTCATTCTGCCTCCTCGCCATTCATGTCCGCAGAATCTGTTCATTATTCCTCACACAAAGGCCCTGGATAGTGACTGCGAGAATACGAAGGAGACATGGGCAAGTCTGCAAACCAGGTGGGTTACACGTGGGAAAACTGGGGTCACAATAATGCGCAGTGTAGCACTTGGTTTGAATTGCGGCACTTTTGCTCTTCGTAGCACTGCGCATCCACCTCCCTCCGACGGCTACTGGGTCCTTGAACAAGTTGAAAACCTTTATCACAGGGGTAGCCATGAGGCATCTTTGTTCAAGTCCTCACTCACTATGACTTCTTCCCTCGGCATATTAACAACACAATGTAACTGCCACAAGTTTAGTCTTAGAAACAAATAGGTATCCGTTAAAACACGTACTGATGTCCTCCTTCTGTTCCTTAGCATTTTCTCTTGCCTTTCGGAGAGAATAATTGCACAGCCACAATCAAATCTGAGTTGATTTCTTCACAGCGGGGAGGCAAGGTTGTTAATAAGAGGGGAGGACGGTGGCAGGGGTACTAATGGTGATTACAGCGGTAATGGCATGAGTTGAAGATGTGAAGAAGCAATACGATGAGATACAAATACTGCCAACGGACGTGAAGTTTGCAGAGCCGCAGAAATTTTCACCATACCCCTTTCTGTCTGGGCTTGTAGCCGCGACTGTGGCTTCAAGACAAAGTTCTACTAGGACATTGTTGGCTGGATGAGCTATTAGTGACAGACTGGCCTAAAATCCTATTTACTTCTTTTCTTTTAAGCTTTGGTTTGGTTGGTTCCCTCACAGGATATGGCAACAATTCACTAAGTACATTATCCCTCTTGTGGACGAGCCTCCACTAGGAACGGAGTCCGTACTGGGCTACGAGTTGTCGGACTTGACTTTGGTTTGTGTTGCAGTAGCTCCAATGTCAGTACTATCACTCCTCTTTCCATGGTTGGAGAAAATCTTGCATTATTTTCCTACGGCGTCGCTGCTCTTTCCAGGCTTCCGTAAGCTGTGACTGGTACAGTGGACTTGAAAGCAGTGGATTTTTTTGCCACAGAACAACTTCTCACAGTCGGATGATTAATTGAGCCAGACGTGACTTGAAGGGATGGCTGGTCTCAACTGCGGAATCTGAGGTGATTCAGCCTGGGCCAACAGACTCGTGGCAAGAGTAAAGTACCGTAACAGGAATCCTCACGGCGAAAGCAGCAATAGCCACTCCAGTTGAACATTGAAGGTTTGAAATGTGGACGGAAAGTGTCCGGTGCTATTGCATACCAGATTAGACGGGATTGAGGAAGATGCGCTCCAATCTGAGAGGATTGATGAGGAGCTGTGGAGAAAGTGGGAAGTGGAGACGGGAATTTGGAGATTTCGCGATCGGATGAGTGAAAGTGCGAGCTTCAAGTCGTGATTATGTAGCTAAAGTATTTCCAGCCTTCGGAGGAGGAGAGAAAGGCAGCTGAAGATACGTAGTGAAAGGGTTAACAGGATGGGCAGGATTGCATCGTAATTGACTCAGAGGGCTGGTCAGAATAGACAGGTGATCCGAAAGAATGAGTTCCTACTGAGGAGTGACATTCTCACTAGTTAAGGAGCGTAATTATGGACAGAAAGCGGTTACGGAGACAGCAGAACGTTATCGGCTATGGACGGCAGGCAAGTGCACACATCTTCGACATGCCTCTTCCTCGTGATCGACGGGCAGGTAGGAGACGAGATTCAGTACCGAGTCTACAAAACGGGTCGGTAGCATTGGTCGAGGTTCAATCAGCCTTACGAAGGAGTTGTTATCAGTTGATTAACATGTAGAAAAGTAGCTGAGTTGATTCGATCAAAGCGATTGAGCAATGGTAGTTGATTTGGAGCCACGTTCAGTTGTTCATCAAAAAGCACCTTTAGCAGTTACTTAAAAATAAGATGATGTGGAAGATCCGACTGGCTCCGATGTATGTGTAGATGCACTGAATGACTTACGGTTGTTATTCACACAGATGACTCACTCCAGCAGCTAAAAATTGCTCCATTTGCTCACCACAAATAAGACGTGTGACAATGACCACAACCTTATTCAGCACAGCCTTGTTTGAAAGGCAAAAGTTTCAAAAGAGGAGTTGAATCGACGGTGGGCTAGCCGACACTAGCTGATTTCCTCTAGCGATGGATGGAAGTGTTTATGGTGAGATGCCACTTCGGAGTTCGAACATGCACAAATGACAGTAGAAGATGAGGAACTCGTTCAACCACCACACAGTACATGGAAGCTTGGTCACATTAAAAATATGTGCTTGTTGCCTTTCTGATAGTTGAGTGACGGCGGGGCTTCCGCTTTGATAAACTGGAAACTAAAAGTGGGTTGGTTAAAGACGTTTCGTGGAGTCCTGATAACCGGTTTCAACTGCACGGAAATGAAGAAAAGCCAAAAGAAAATTCAAGGAATCAGGAGGATTAAGCTCGCCGGCGCACAAGCTTCCATCGGATGGAGGATGGGAAAGTTTCTCATCCGTCCTACTGCTCTACTCCTTACTCATTGATTACCATTGTAAACTCAAATGCCCGTGTCTATCTCCACTTCTTCCATGTTTCAAACTCGGCTATTGCTACTACCAGAGCTGGTGCCACCATCGCTGCTATGGCGGCTGCTGCTGTACTTATCAACGTTGCAAAATTCCGTCCGAATCCTGCATCTCTCTCTCTCTCTCTCTCCCAGTCTTAAAGTTACAGCTCCACGTTCCACCGTTGCTTTAGGGACGGACGGAGCAAGCACCAAAGCCACATCTATACGAATGCGGGAGAAAGTCTAGGAGAAAGCAAACATAGGAGAGCTGCCTCTCATGGATGGTACGGTTGCTTTCTCCAATTCCATTCGCGCAATTCTCCTCCATGGTACCGGAGCTAACTTTGGTCACTATAAACGAATCTCCAACTACCAAGGGGTACAGTGCAGCAGAGGAGGCACTATACAATTCCAGTATAGCCGACTACCAGCAGGTCTCGTCTCTAGTCTTGTGCTAAATAACGAGATTGGAACACGCCGTATGCATTGAGGGAAAGCAAAGATGTTCTTCCTCCCTTTTACCAGCTTTACTCGCGGGGAAAGTTTCATCCGTAGTGACGCATGTAAGGAAAATAACATTTTGTTATTCAGTTCCTCAGTTTTTTCCTTATCTCTTTGCCAAGCATTTCATTTATCTTTACAGAAGAGAAAGGCTTTGTTTTCTCTCCTTCCTCTGCATTGCAAGAGAGAGAGGGCCAGCCTGATGCAGAATAAAAAATGCCCCTTTCTCCGCCGCCAAAAAATTAGTCACTGGAGAAAGAGGATGAATAAGGGCTAACTGTTTTTAATCATAGTTACTCCACCTGAAACATGAGTGTGAAACATATAGACGTAAAATTTATCCAGTTCACTCCCCATTCAGCCAAATGCTCCAACAGCAACGTTATCACGCCACGCTGAAACGAACCTGTTTGTGCTATGCGTCGCTCAGCTTTGTTCAAACGTCGAGGATCAGTTTACCGAAGAGATGGCTCATGCTTTAAATCAAACTTCAATGCGCATTTTGCTCAGCCGCAATTTCAAGACCGATGCCGCTTTTACCAGCACGCAAGAAGTACAATGCAGGTATTCATGTTCCACACAGTCTGCTCCAGTATACGCAAGAGGGGATTGTCACAATGGAGTGCTGAAACGTTTCTAACAACGGTTACATTTTACAAAGTCTCTACTCTACTTTGATCTAGATACGGCTCTCCGGGTTTCACACAAGATTTTCGTGCACACCATTCCCGGCCTTGTTAACTTTTTCTCAAGCTACTGCTCCAAGCTTGATTATGTCATAAGCTGTAAATTTTTCGTCGCGAGCAGTCCAGCAAAGCCTTGGAGTCGAACATAGCCAGTTTTGTTTCATGCGGGACGAATTTCGCATGAAACTGTTGCTATACTGTGTACGGGTACGCCTCCTTGCATACAAAACCTTATTAAAGATGCATGATAACCGCTCGGGCTGGTGTGTTACTCAAATCGTTAGTGAAAAATCTGTACAAGTTACCAGCAGTTTTCAGCTGTGATCATAGCCGTTGGTTTTGCTTTATGCAATGCTTAGGAATTAGAAAGGTAGATTTGCGATGAGTTGATCAGTACAGATGTTTTTAGTACAGTACAGTGTTCAGTTCAGAACAAGCAGAAAACGTCTATGCGCTACAAATGATCTTTCGATGGCGAAATGTTTTGAACATACCATTGTCCAAGTTGAATCTTGCATGACTTTTGGCTAGTAGATATAAGATGAGAATTGTGCTGGTAATAAATAGGTTATTTTCAGTCGAAACTTTGGCTGATTATTATAATTAGGGTATTTTACACGATCAAATCTGTGACCACTGAGCTTGAGAGGCATTGTTCAAGTAAATCATGGAGCCAATGGTAGGAACTACGAGAGTAACTTGGTTTTTATCATACTTAAGCAAGTTTTCGTTGTTACGTCAAAGAAAAGACTTTGTTTTTGGTAAGGTTTGAAGGAAAGAAGTAAGTCTTGGTAAATCAATGAACTGAAGTGTCTAACACAGACTCTTGTTGATGCTGTTTAAGGACGTGCACGTCATCAAGTAATCCTTCCGTGGAACCCAGTAATCAGTTCAAGTACCGAGAAGATTTTCTTGCAGTAGTTGAAGGAAGGATGACGAGGGTGGGGTATACAGGTTTTTAGACGGATAGTGAGGAATGTGCCTGCTTGAGAAATTGAGTTTGTGAGGATGTCAATAGCCGTGTGGAGTGCTTAAAGCTGGGTAGATTCTAAATAAAGATAGACGATGTGGAGATTTGCAACTGTTGATGGCATGGTTAAATCGCCTTGCTTAAATCTTGATGAATGCGGTGCGACAAAGGCTGTGCACATGTGCGAAGAGCTAGTGGAGGATCCAGGCGTAGCGGTAGGATAGAGAAAGTAGTGAAAGCAAGGCGGTGAATACACGTGATGGTTGTTGGAGGAAGAGCAGGAGGAGCAAAGGCGAAGTAACATCAGATACAGTGGCTGGATCAAGTGCTGCCACAGAAACCATGAACAATTCATGCAGAAGCTGAAGGGATGGGCAAAGTGCAGCCGGCAGCTCATATAAGCCGTAAGAACAGTACCAGAGTGGAATCTTTGCTGAAGGAAAAGGACGCCTGAAGAGTTGAAGGTGTTACCTTTTCAAGTGGTAGCGCATTGCGGACCGACTCATGCATTTGAATGAAACATGATTATCTAGTCACTTCTTTTTCTACCACTCGTCCAAGTCCTCGCTTCCCTNCCCATCTTGGGGCTTAAAATAAATTTTCAAGACTTGTGCTATCTACCATTGTGATACGGTAAATTCAACTCTCTCACAATCCTTCACACTGACCGGCCACTGTAGCACTAACCCTCTAAAGCTTTGCCCGGGTTTTAACAAAGGAGAAGAAAAACAGCACGAGGATCTGACCAACAACAGCGTCCGCCAGAGTGCTAATTGAAGGAGAGTGAAAAGTAATGCTTCGACTTTATTAATCAGGATGGTGAAAACTTCTCCGTGCCATAATGCAATGTTTCGAGATTCGAAGAGAACTTGTAACTTGTCTAACATATTAAATAATTCTCAGTCCGTAATGATATGGCGGAGGATGTGCACATGTTAAATTGTTCAAGATGCCCGCATTTCTCATTGCTGGAAGCTTCTCTACGAACTACTCCGTTAGCTCCTACAGAGCACATGTTTGACCGAGAGTGCAGCTTGAGAGAAATCTAGTGACGGTTTTGTCAATCTTGTTCGCAGAGGATCCGGAGAGGCCTTTGCAACTTGTATCATGGTTGGAGAAAGGAGATTTGAGGATAAACAAGCTCCTCCGCTCCACGTGGAGTTCCAGTCCAGAATGCAACCTTCACTCTTACTCCAAGGAAGGTACAGAAAGCGCAAGGGCAGTGCTTTCGTCCCTTACATAAGAAAGAAAATCTGTAGCCTTTATAAATGCGAACTTTCGCCACAGATGGCAATGCCGCTACTGCAAACTCTGCACTCCTCAAGATTTGTTCAGTAGCCGTGATCACGACAGGCTGACTTGGCTAGCCGGGAAAGAGACAGGGAGAGCGACAGATTTAACGGTCTGAGTAAATTACTTCTGAAATTTACAGCCAACAGCACGGGTTTTCTCAAATGACTCAAATGCAATTAAGCCTTTTAATGCGTCTGATTAAAAAGTTGCAATTAGTGAGCCGAACTTTTCCAACGTCACGGTGAAGGAAAGTTGTGAGAAAAAATGCAAAAATAATGAGATTAGAACCACGGCGCGATATTTACCGAACGACTTAACGTCAGCTATTTTTATCCGTCACTTTTTCTACAAACTTTTACGTCATTATAACCTCGAACAGTAGCTGGCATACGTTGAAAAAACATCGTGCCAGCACCGCTAGTTCCTGGCAATCTCTAACGCTTTTTTGTTTCAAACCGCGAGACAGTAGTAAAGTGGCTCATCTTCCAGACTTCCAATTTTATTCAAAATGATTCACTGAAAACAACTTACTCATCAGCAGTCCAAACTCTTTGTTACAGTCTGAAAAGTATAGGATAAACTCCGGTCGAAAAGTAAAGGATAAACCACGGGTGACTTTTGGCACCACAGTCCTGTTTTTTCTGTGACTAGTTTCTCAGCCCCATTGTTCATCTCGCAATCAAGAGCCATAAACGGCATTCTTTCAGGGAGTCAGAACTTCAGAACCACCAAAAACTTTTTCAGTGCTAGTACAAAGAAGTATAGTTCCAGCAAAGTTTATCCGAGCGTTCATCCGATGCCATGAAATCTCAGTATTCTCCTTGCCATTGCATTAGCAAGTTCTCCTTGACTAATCTCAGTCCGTATTAAATTGAGTGATAGAAATCGTAGTCCCAGACAACTAGCAAGACAGCACATGGAAACTTTGACAGATTTTTCGTGTCAAGGGGCAGCTATCAAGTGTCAAATGTTCACTATCATTTGTATTCTAGTTCGGAGAAAGCAATTTATATTAAAGATGGAAGCATTTTCAAATACAAAGCTTGCATCTGGACCTGAATTTCAGGTGCAAGTACTTAAAAATGGATACTTGCTCAGCTTCACGGATTACACCTGTAAGTGCGACTCTGTAATACTGTAGAGCTCCTTGTTTCTATCCTGGTCATCTTGAAAATTTCAAGGAGTTGATGACTTGACACCCTGACCTTTGAAGCCCTGTAGTGTCGAAACGGTTGGGTATTTTCAAAAACGGCTTGCACCACTGTTTTTCCCGTGGCTTATTTGATCAGGAACCACTCATAGCTCAGAACGTCAAAACTGGCCATTTTACCCCA
>VRMD01000953.1:0-20016 GCA_009872375.1 Sminthurides bifidus | reverse complement strand
ACATCAGGTCGCATGCTACAGTTGACGGACAGACTCAAAGGGTCGAAGGGGCAGAGCATCCACATTCCACAGATGAAAATGGAGGACCCCGTAGCGGCGAAAAGACCGTTCAGTCCCTTGCATGCAATCCACTGGGCGTCAGGTGCGACTCCGATCCCATTGCGACCCACAGCCGTGCCAGCGCAATGCGTGCCGTGACCGTTATCGTCGTAAGGCCTGAGACCCACTCCGTTGGCAGCGTCAAACCAGCCGAACTCCTTCCGCCAGTTGTCCTTCAAGGCTTCATGCTCAGCGTTGACACCAGTATCCAGGATTCCAACTACGATCCCTCGGCCTGTAATGTTATTGGCCCAAGCTTCTGGTGCCCCGATGTCTTGGACGCCCCAGGCGATTTCGCCATTCTGCTTCCCGCCAACGCTTTCTCTGGGGCTGGTGTCTCCCACGAATGATGACATGTCGTAGACAGGGTCTTCTTCAATGTAGGAGATTTCATCCATTTGCTTCAAAGCGTCGATAACGGACACGTCGGCATTTTTCACAAAAAGCTTGTTCACGATCCACAAGTTGGTGAAGTCCAGCGCTCCAGACTTGGCTTTCTTCATATCACTGAGCAGGTTTATTACCCTGGCTTGTGTCTCATCAGCGTGGGTCATGAGTCGTTGTGGGAGGCTGTCATAGTCGAGCGATCGCTGCAGAAGAGACTTTTCTTTTTCATAAGCAGAAATGATCTCTCGGTTCCGGGTTTCTTTAAACGAGACGATTATGTTAGCGGTGGCACTCCTTTGTAAAGTTAAAAGCAGTTTTGGTTCCACCAAGGGTTCAATGCTGAACGCAAGGCCAAGGCAGGCGGCCAGGCAACTCAGTCTAAAAATAATTGCCATTTCGAAGGCAAATGTCGGGACTAAAGGATAGGAAACACCAGGACAAGCACCGGGAACTGAACAAGTCAGAATGGAAAGTTTAATGAGATTGACACCATTTAAGTAGCATGACAACTACATGCGCTGATGCATGCAGAAACTTAAATGCTCTGATATTGACAAGGTCAAGCAAAACACACAAGTTCAAGCTTCAATTCAGTTATGGTTGCGTCACAGGTGTCAGTTTGCAGGCACGGAGCTTGAAATACGGCCACCGGAGCAGAAAAAGTTTTAGAACACTTTTAATGCTGAAACACGTTTTCAGTAGCTGATTAGTTTGCAAAACTTGCCTCATCTGTGTAAGCTTTGCTTGCTTTTGCTTCTACTCGGTTTTTTCCATTAATAATAGAGCAGTTAGACAAACGGCAGAGTCTGCAAATCATCTGTGTCAATACCTTATCGATTACCTCTTGTACTCAATTAACCTTGTATTAGAACAATGTCATGAAACAGAAACGCCACAAGCAGTGTTAAAAGACCTCCCGTTATCACTTAACAGATACCATAATCATGTAACAGTGACAGTTACATTAGACAGTTATCTGTTATCGCAATGTTCTTTTTCATTCTGCAGGTAATTCTGACGCACGGTTTTGCTCATTGTCTCCCTCAGCTGTTAATAGTTGACGTTTACATTCATACCAAGTGTAATTTCATTTCTCAGTTGCCAAGTAACGAGTTACAACCGACTTGGTGACAAAACATGACAATGCATCGTAACGGCCACTCTTTTTGAGCTGTTTTTGTCTGGCGAAATTTGAATTTGACCACCCAGCGGCTTTTAAGTGATAGGTCCTCAATCCTCCTTCTGCAAAGAGATTGTTTACCCCATTGGCATTTGTTCTAGAACAGAATAAGCACATTCGAATATTCTTTTACAGGCAATCAATTCATTTTGATCGCGACGCAGAACTCAATCAATGTTTAAGATAGAGTCACCTTGCTGAGCATTCGTGTGATAAGGATCGTCTGGAGCAAATGATTTGGATGCTTTTTTAAGATTTTCATTGTCTAGACGACCTGAGAACCTGAGATTCATAGGCAGTAGTTGATGTTAGCACTAGCAGAGTTGACAGGAAGTACGGCAATCCATTCTTCGAATTCCTTTGAATCGAAACGCGGTCATTGTGCTGAAGTTCGTCGAATTTGGTTCGAGCCCATTTGCCTCAACCATTTAACTTTCTTGCCATTCAGAATGGAAAAATCCAGAACTTTTGTGTTTACTTCGACCGAACCGATGTAATATTTATAACGCATGCTCATGAGCCAAATTCTGTGACGCCTTGCAACATTCTAATGTGACAAATACATAGGTTGGCATTTCCAAGTTGGAAATGCTAACTACATAATCTTAATGGAACATCCCAACCTTACAAGTCTGATGCAAAAGATTGACCGGAAATGCCTGATTGCTACATTGAGTTTTGTCGAGAGTCATATGCAAATAGGGCTGGTAAAAGAACTGATCAACTAACTGTCTGACTAACTATCGAACTAATCATCTTTGCAAACCAATCGAGACAAAATATCAATTACTAAGCAGAAATTTTTGTCCATCCCTTCTAGCGCTATGAATACTTGAGAAATTCCGGTTAAAAGTACATTCTACAAATGTCGATTCCTCAAGTTCGTCATGCCTTTAGGTAGTTTGATGAACAGCACACGGAAAATTGAAATAGGACGGTCTGCCTGTCCTATGTACACATGCTAGGAACTTGATTTCATTTACAATCGCCACGAGACCTGACGGCCAACGTGATTTAGTTGGAATTTATTCCTACGTCTGGATTTAGTAACGCCATTTTTCTCGCTAGCAGTAGGCTCATAAGGCATTCAAAATTGAATCAGATATGTGTGGCTTGTTTGTCTGTGGAATTCAGACGAGATCTGGGATTTTAAATTCCGTATGTAGATTGGCCAGACGCCGAGTCAAGGATCTTTTGCTACGATTGAGGAATCAATAGTCTGTATGATTTATTCCTTCCTGGAATCCTGTCTTGTTGTTGTCTCGGTTTTTCGAGACGCAAAAATTATGACGAGTGCCACACTGCGACAACATGGATTAATTCAACAATTTGCATGTCACAACAGTTATCTACGCCTCCAAAGGTGTTTATCGGCCTTTACCTGGAATGATTGCCTGCCAAATTGCAAATCTCAATTAGGGGCTTGGTAACCACAACCTTGGCGTATTGTCTAGTTTTTTTAATCGCTCTGATTTACGCATCGATATCGATAGACATCAGAAGCACCGATAAAATTTCGGTGTAAATACGCTATTAGGATTTTAAAAGAATCCTTCAAGCTCCAGTTTCGCTAACGAGGAAAGTCTTATGCAACAAATTAGAACGTAGCTTCGCATGAACGACCAGGAACAAATGTGATTTGGTCCCACATTTGCTGAGTCGTCCAGTTGTCCCAGGATAACTTACGCAATGGCAAACGTTTCCGCGATCACAAAAATAACCTCAAAATAGCAGGATCACATACGTTAGGAACGTGCCAATTGACTTTATGTACACACAATTGATTTGAATTTCAGATACAGATTCTCAGTAGACAGTAGCAGTTTAAAATTCATCATAAATTGTCTACAGTTTGGACCGAATTCAGCGGCGAAAATATTTCCTAAGTGTGTGTTTATAGGAATACGTAATATGGAAAACAAGCTGATCGAGGTTGAGCTAAACTAGGGCGGAGCTAAATGCTAATCTGTGTGAATGGTTCCATGAGTCGCTTTTTCTAATGCCTAATCGATAACTTTTAGTTGAATTCAAGTAACGGTTTTTTGGCAATTTTTAAAGTAAAGGTGTAATGCCATAGTTATGTATTACCTTAGAACAGTTACCATTCACTAACTTAACTCTGCAAATGCTTCTAAAGATCTCTAGTCAGTTAAATGTATGCACAACTTTTAAATGTTTCCAGACATGACGCTGACGATAGTAAATAGTTCAGGAAACACATAGAATTTAAAGGAGAATTTAAAGACAATTCTTGCAGATTCTTAAGACTAAAATATTCCTTGACGTCCATCCCTTGAGTCAAGGCCTCGCCATTGTGCAAGTTGTAGACACGAGACGGAAAATGGTTTGCTGACCGTGCAAAATGATGGTGTAACCACAATGGCTAATCGATCTTGCGAAATCAATTGGAATAATTTCCAGTCCAGACTGCGTTGCTTTCCAGAATCTTTTTCAGGAGTTTAGTTAATGTAACATGTGTGCTGACGTGTGTTTCTGATGTTCTAGACTCTTGAGTGACAAGTAAGTTTGACATGGCAGGACTTTGTGGATTCAGCAAAGTGTGGAATTTACAGTTAAGCAAAAAGTATAAAAGTGAAAAGGATACTCCATCCTAGATGTTTTCAGCCACCAACATCTGGATTTTGACATGTACATATGCTATCGTAAAGTCAATGAATGAAAGTAGTTGATATTTGTGCCTGTTAAAAGACAGCTTTTCCTAAAAACAAAACCTGGTCAAAATGCATTAAAGCTACTTTTACAGAAGGATAGATTTGTTATTCACGTATGATCAAAAACTGCTAATGATAACGTTTTGATTTTCAAAGCAACGGTGCTGGTCAGAGCCAGTAAACCTAAATACCAGTCTTGAAAACATGCCATGGTACCGAACTAGGTCACAGGGGCATTAAAATTGACCTTTTGTGGCCACAGGCTAGATTTTACTACTAAGGTCTCAAATCGCTTTGTTAGCACCTGTTATTTGCAAACTACAACTTCTTGAAAATTAATTGCTGAAGTTAAATCACCACTGACTCTCAACCTCATCTCCTCCTCTAGACCAAGGGTAGCCGTCTATGCCAACAGAAATGACGCCAGCTTGAAAATTGACTCGTCGTCAAACTTTGGTCGTTAATTTTCTCTTTTACCAATGTCAGCAACCGATGAGTAATTTTACCTTACGACAGGAAAATTGATTCCTGTGTTCTTCAGTAGGTCATCCGCTAAGTATAAAATTAACAACGGTCGATTATACTTTTGTCTTACCTACTTTCTGCACTTGCAATATTTGTCAACACAGGGGATTCAAGATGACTACTTCCATTAAAGTTCACCTTCGAACAGGCATTCTAGGTTTAACACCACCATTAAATCTTCAAACTTAACTTGGATCCGAGTAGCTTCAGCTGGTTGAAGCTAAGCTGGATTTCATCAGATTACTAGAATTAAGTAACTTAAAGAATGGTTTCCACTCAGAAAAACAACAATAATGCTATTGTAGTTGGATTTTCCTCTCCTGAGGTTGGAGCTGGTAGCTGTAACGCAAGCTTCCTCTGTTATCAAACCAACCTCCGCCTTCGGCTCAATCTTCTCCACAGTAACGACGAACAAGAATTCAATAATGGCTTAATGTAATTCTCAAAGTCATTGGGACGTTACTCAACCGCAATTTTTTTCAGGCTAACTCACCACTGAAAGCAATGAGCACCTGCTCAAGCATAAAAAATCCAGGTAGCAGACGTGATGGCCACAAACGTCAAAACACAGGTGTACATAAATACCAAAAGCCTTGCTTTCATTCACACTCATCGACTCATCATCATTTGAAAGTCATCCTTTTATGAATGACATACGGTCATAAATTCCGCACCACCGATTTCACAACCTCCGCCCGCCAACAGGTAATAAAAGTGGTCCGCGGGCCTCAATTACTGGGCTTTCGATACGCTTTGGGTTTGTCAGCGTCAACTTGTTTTTTCAACGTTCTGTGGTTCTCTGTCTTATCGTTGACGTCTATTGGAGAAAAAGTTTGGTAAATGTCACAATACTAGTATTTATGCAAGGCTTGACGCCTTGTAAAAAGCGATACGGCGAGCTTAAAAGGCAAATTGAGTGGAATCCCTTTGGATTTCTTTCCTATGCCGTGCAAGCAACTCTAATTGCTTTGATCACGTCATCTGAGTCTATGAGACCTGACTCCATTGTNTTTCTTTCCTATGCCGTGCAAGCAACTCTAATTGCTTTGATCACGTCATCTGAGTCTATGAGACCTGACTCTATTGTTACGTAAGCTCAATTTGCGATTGTCCAGGCTTGAATGTCATTCGGAAGACGGATTTTTCTCACATTCTTTTGAAAATGTCACGAGATTCAAGTCATGATGCAATATCCACAACTAAAAACCTTACGATAGTAATTTCGCCATCACAGCATCTCTAATTCTGGTTACTGGAAAAAATAAACCAGAGTCACAAAGCCCTTTGGATTCGGACTGTTTCTTTCTACTTAAGGCTTGGAGATCAAGATTCGAGGGGCCCTTGAAATTAATGCCAATTATGAAACTTTGGCTCTCATGTCAATTCACCCCAAGTCTAAGTTTCTAATCCGACTCGAACTTTCAAGCATTTCAAAGCTGCTCCAGACCGTCTGGCATGAGAGAATGTTGACCACGACGCAGTAGTAGATGAAACCACAGCAATCAACAGGGGATGATGGCATTTGACTCGATCTGGTATTATGAATGAAGGTCTCTCTACTATAACTCACTCGGTGAGAATGGGAGCAGAAATCTTACGCGCTCCTTATTGACTGACTGCTGGAAGAGAAGAGCAGAGATTATATGCTCTTCTGGACGGCGGATTGTTGATGCGAGGAAGATAAAGCAGGAGAAGACGTCTGGGACCTGGTACTCGAACTCGTCTAGGTTCGTAGCCGTCATGATGATACCTTAAAGCTTGAATGGATCTGGCGTATTACACTTAAGCATTAGAAAACGACAGGCTCATAAGAAAGAGAATGACGATGAGAGTCTCGGGCAGAAAGCTCTGCCTCTCGTAAATTCCCTATATAGGTAACTGGTGTCTGGCTTTCCTGCGACAGTCCTCATTTGATCTTCATCAACAAATCATCTGCACGAGAGAAAACAAAAGTCTACCACACCTGAAGGGGTGGAAGAGAAACACGCTTCTTTTTTCGACAACGTCAACGACGGCATCAGTTCATCTTCAAGTCAACAAGTTGTTCACCTTTAACTCAACGCATATTTAGCATCACTTCCGAATCGTGACAATCAAGCGTCATGAAGTACACCGGCCTTTTCGCCGTATTAGCCTCCGTCACATGGGTGGCGGCCATGCCCCTGCTGCCCGTTCCGGGCAGCAGGTCGGACCTCGAGGCCAGGAATCCTACGGCCTCAGAACCCAGCTCGGACCTCGGTGCCCCTGACCTTACGTTCTCCAGGACCGTGACCGCAAGTCCAGCCGATGCTGTGGAAGGAGACGATTCCGGCATCCGGAGAGGAGACACTGATCCCGGGTTGTCCAGCACCGTCAGTCCTATCGACCAACCCAGCTCGGGTGCTCCAGAATTCCAGGCGGATGACAGCAGGGTGTTGACAATGGACAGCTCCGAAATTGCAGCCAAGGCTTATCTTGCGGCACGTAAAAGGTAAGATGCAAAATTTATTTTTGTTTTCTGGTCTTCTCATTGGGTGGAGGGGTACATTTAGCGTTGAGTCACCTCGTCTTATTTACTTCATTTGTCGTGAAGTTGTCAGAGACAAAACGTTTACAATTTTGGTTAGGAGCGGTTCAGTTAAATGAAGATACAATTTTATCAAAAATGTATAAATGACTCAAATGTTCTTTATGAGAACGAGTTATCAGCTAGGGCTACTGAGATTGGGAATGTTTTGGAAATGTTCAAATTGAAAAATCAGTGCTAGTCAGATCGAGTTTGGGGGCGGGGTTCCCAGTTGAAGGCCGTGAAATCCCAGGACTTTTTGGCTTTAGGTTAGTTTTTACTGGAAGAGGGGAAAAAAATACAGATTCTTTGCTGCGTGATGTAGTTTGAAGTCATAGTACAAAAGTCAGCTTTTGTCGTATGGGTAATACCCATGTTAAAAGGTAATTAGGCTATCTCTAGGAGATCATCTCTTTCCCGAAGGCGACATTTTCAATAGAAAGTCAGCTCACAAAGCTCTGAGAGCTACTCTAGTAACCGTAATCACGTGACCTGAAGTTGTAATACATGAACATAGCTGCGTATCAAGTACTAGCCAATCCAATTAGACCATCGTTTACGTCTTAAAGCACATTAGTTAAGTCCTAGGAATCAGTAGACAATTATGACTCACACCTAGCAAAAGTCCGTTAGACCGAGTTCAGCTAACATGATAGAGAGGTAGAACTTGTAAACGTTTAAACTACGGCGTAAAATTCAAGTGGCAAGCGCTCTAACTAGACTTTTACTTGCAAGACTGCTAGGCAATGGTGGTGGGAGAGCTGGGCTTGACACGAGGGAAACGTTTCTCAAACGGATTGGTAACGGTGGTGGTGGTGGCGGTAACCTGGACGGCGTTGGTGAGAGCGTGCAAATCACCCCAAATTCAACCAATCATAACCACAGTACAGTTGCTCCTAACGTTTCAAAATCGTTCACACCAGTGCTATTGCCACTGTCCTCGGCTCATAACGAACTTTTCCCACCCCTCCTTTCACACCTTCGAAAGGAATAGGAATACAAATGGGACCTCTGCACCCCTAAATAGCACGGCACAACCCCCGAGCACGTGTCTGTCCACCGGCGGTGGTAATGGCACCATAACTCCTCTAGAAAATTCGACCAAATGCACCCCGACGGAGTCCTTACGGTAAGATGGAGTGGATTAACGCTTGGCTTGGAGCCGTGCCCATTTCATGGCCGCGGAGGTCAAGCTTCTTCCAATGCTTGCATCTGTCAAGCTGAATAACATAGCCTGGGACGCTGTTGTGCTCTGGCATTCGCACTGCTGCCTTCTCAATTTCCCTCTTTATTAATCGAATTTTCCATTTACGACGCTGTATAAAAAAACTTGGCTTTGGAATCATAGGGGCTCGGCAAACATCTCATGCACAGATGCACTTGTCCTTTAATTGAGAAGAGCCAAGTCACTTGAGACAGACTTGAGCTCTTCAAGATGCACTGTCATTTAACAAGCTAATTAGCCATGAGGCAGCCTTGTCATAACAAGACGTTTTTATCTTTCAATCAACCCTCTGATTCCTTCCATCTTCTTGTTGAAATGATTTCGGCTGGATCACTGCTCAATGTGCTAGGATTAGGGATTGAGGCAATCGGAGCCGAGCAGAGATGCACTTGCGGTTCAAAGTCAGACTTGCACTGCCTCTTTCATTTTTTAATTATGACGACGACCCGTGCATTGGCGAATCGAGACAGCGTTTTAGGGTGAATTGAACCCGTGTCGGGTCTCAAGTGCTTGTTAATCTGGTCCGTGAATTCGAGAAGAGAACCAGACACGCATGTTTTTCAATCACAGCTTGAGGTACAGACTGCAGACAGCCATGAGGGTCCAATATAAAAAATCCTTAAAACTTTCTCTGTATGAGTAAAGACCGTTAGAATTTCACAGCAAAATTACTGCTTCTGAGTATCAAATCTTTCCCATTTGGTAACGGAATCCTTGTGAGTCTAATTTGACACGATGATGCGAATCCAGACACTTGATTGATCTTCCAGTGTGGATGAAGGATACTTCCGGTTCGTGCATTTATAGGAGTTTATCGTAGCTTCAAGTACAGGAGGTTATCAGATTTGCCGGAGTTGGAATTAACTCACGCCATTTACCATTACCGTATGCATGTGATCAGCTCCAGGAATCGTGTGCAATTAGGTGCATTTTCCAGCAGAATCCACAGACTCTTTTAATAATCCTCCAGAAAGTGTTCGTGTGTCTCATTGATGGAAGCGACTCGTCAGACGACTCCTTGTATGCATATACATTCTCCCTTTCGTGTGCAAGAAAGAAGCAAGCGGCGGCTCAATTAACACAGCCTTGGTCTTTGGTTTCGCGTGATGATGAGATGCTGGCAGGAATGGAATTGAAGACGGCGGGGAGAAGGTGTCTGGAAAATATGCCACGCTTAAAACTTTGCAAGGCATTGAGGCTCAGGCTGTCTATGAAAACCGCGTGGTTCGTCTCGTTTACAAAAACATTTTCATATTACTTACCGTCTGGAGCCTGGCATATTTCCCTTTCTCAATGGCGGTTTTCCAAAGACCTGCCACTTATGCATCCAGAAGGGAATTGCGACACCCTGTCTCATTTTATTGCAAGTCTCTCGCGGGTTCAAGAAACCATTGTTCTTGGAATGCTGATTGCGGCAATGCCGGAAGTCAATGAATCTTTTAGGAGGCTGGCTCATCCTTTGCTTAGGTATGCACTCCTCTCCTTGTCAGGCTCTTTTCATTTTTGCACACCTGAGGAGCGAGTCTGTGTTTTAGCACCAGTGCAGTGGGGAAATAATCAACAGGTAGAGTGGAGGGGATGAACACTCCGTGTTGTGGAGGCGGTGTTGGAAGAATTTGACTTGCTAAAAATAAAAATAATCATCGAAGGAAATGTCATCCAATTATGAGTACAAAGGTGAGGTGAAATGAACCAAGGCTTTGCCAACTGCAGTGGTAACATTACACAAGCAAAGCTCACAAAGGACTGAAAATTTTATGGGTTTGTTGCCTGCTCCTGCTGCGGTTTATCGACCGGGAGATTAATTTTTCACCGATTCATAGGAAAAGTAAATTAAGTTTCTCGTGAGCCACAATTGAAAATAGGAGTTGAGTGGGAGGAATGGAAGACTTACTACCGCGGTTGATTTGGTTATGATGTGCATTCCATTTGTCTGAGAGTACTAAGGTTTATTATTCAGGGGTATTTTATTGGATTGCATCAATGCAAAATAAGGTGCAAGATAGCGCTTTTTATGGCACTTGTAGAAAGTGTCTGACTTGGATGTCTCGTCTGGACGGGGTCAGAGCCCTTGGCACTTGCTATCGATTCATTTTGAATTTGTGGGACTGAAAAACAGTCAATTAAATAGGGAAACAATGGACTCGAATCCCGGGTTTATGGCTAATATGTTACCGCCTGTTTATGAGTTTGAAATTGAAAATTTATGGTGAGCATGGACGAGACTTAATTGGATTTAGAGCCCGATGATTTTTCAATAGGTGATTAGTAAACTGTTTAGTTTTACTCCTGATACACTCACTTCTTAAGTTAGATAAATTCAAGACGGCTGTTGAACTTTAGGAAGATTTCATACCGTTTTCAAAATCAGTCATGAGTGATTGAATACAGAATTCTGAATTAATATTAGAAAACTTAACCTGCTCTAAAAAGTCTAAGACAGTCAAAACAACTTGTCAATTCTGTCAATATTTTGCCACGACTCGAACAATCACTGCTTCCCAAAACGTTTAAGATCCTTTGATAGCGCTGACTGCCAGAATCTATCACATCAATGACGAGATCATGTCAACGATAAGCTGATTTTTCGCTGGATTGTAAATCAAAACACTTAATCTGATTGAGTCATGAGCCAAATCTTCATGCTAACCTCCCTGAAAGGCTTTGTGTCTTTGCCGAAGACATGCGCACCTTGCTAAATATACAGCAAAGTGGCTTCCATAATATCACTCCTGAACTTTGGCTCCAGGAGGCAACTTGGAACCAAAGCCTTCCAACCCAGACTCCTTGGGCCAAAAATTTCTGTTACGTCTGGAGTAGATTTTTTTTTGAGCAGAAGCGACAGTACTAAAACGCAAGTTGGGTAACGGTAACAGTGCGGCATTACACGTTTCTGTAATCTGTTATGTGTTATTCTTTTCCGTTTTCCTTTACCGCCGTCTCAATCTCAAGTACAACGTAAATTGTACAGGGTTGGCCTATGGAGTACAAACAAGTCATTCATCCGATCTTGGTATACGTTTCATTCATGGACAAGGCCCGGCTTATTTATCAGTAGATTCATTTGGCCAGACGGAATGTAAACAAGAGTATGTGTGTATAGTTCAGTACAGCACTACACAAATTGAAAAAAGCCGTGAGACGTCCAAGTCAATGTCTCGAAGGAATGTGACCAGCTAATCCTCCAATTTTCATATGCACATGAAGACGTTACATACTCTTCTTGGCTGCAATCGTCTCTCGACCTTTTTCCAACACTTTGAGGGAGTTAAAGTCATGATGAATGAGTGCTGTCGGCCCAATGTTGTGTCTGGGACTCATTCGAGACTTTGAAAAAAGCTGGGAGTAACAAAGCGACCTGCGCTAACGTTACGGGGAGAGAAACGGGCGGGAATATGTTTTTCCAGTCAGAAGGAGAGAGAACCCCATAAAGTCCATTACGAGATCCTGGACAGGAAGAAAGACGGAAGAGAAAAATCTTAAGGCTTGGATTAGAGGTGATTATCACAGCTGGAATTGTAGGTAAGATCCCGCCCAAAAAGAATCGTACGATGAGGAATTAAGGCCCGGGATTGGTCGTTGGAACCGCTATCTCATGATCGCTCCATGGGTACGAGGATTTTGTCAGGGGCTTTGTTGAATTGAAAAGTGTATATGGATGTAATTGGAAAGAAAAGCGATGATCATTAGCCCGGCATTTCCTCCCCGTATCACATGGTGCGATGAACAAGGTGCGTTACCGCTTTGTAAGGAAAAGGGCTAGTAGAAACAATACTAAGTGTTACGACACAGCCATGGAATTTGATCACGTCTTCTGTGTGCTAGTAAGCCTTGGAAGGATACGCACCTTTTGTAATGGTAATGAGATTGAGCGTCAGGCACGCATCCTGCGTACAGATTAAGTAGCTCAGGTGTGTGATCTTGGAAGATGAGACGCTGTGGGTTTCATCTGATCCAGACAGACTGCGCAACATTTCCAGACACGCATAATAATCATCACGCGTCACGGACGCTAACGTTAGTTTAACGAGGGGTGTAACTTTGACTCATGATGGCCGCCTGACTGTGTGTAGTACATGTAACTACAAATCTGACTTAGCACAACAATGCCAACATGACTGTTCTTTACGAAGGGTGAATTTCTACTTGTTCTTTTTTCTTGGCCGGTGCTAGACGAGTCTGCTTGAGGGTTTTGCAGACAGTTTTTTCATCCTGTGCTGTTATCAAGACGCACCGAAACTAGACAACAAGGTGGCTGGCAGACAAGTAGTTGGTGGTGGACTGGAAAAACAGACTTTGAATGAAAAGCCGGTATTTTTAAAAGGCGTGACAACCTTGTTTGGCTTTCTGCCATTCAATTTGTCTAGGTTATGTTATCATCCAATTCAGGGCTGGGAAAACAGTCATAAAGGCTATCGGATTGCATGCAAGTGAAGCGACGAGTCAAAACAGTTGGTCGTCTCCTGAGCTTCCAGCCTCATTAGATGTACTTGTACTTGAATGATGGGTGGGAGCCTAAGGTACTGTTTTAAGGGTTGTTTCCATTTTTTGTGGTAATTTGCCATTTGTTCGTACTTTTTTCATAAAGTACACTTCTTCAAGGCCTTGAGTTGCTTCATCACCTGTTAAAATGTTTGAAACCAGGATTAAAAATGCGTGATTACAAGTATACATTTGTAAGTTCCTGATAGAGGTTGCGAAAGATCAGCCAAGGCCCAGGGTATCCTCTATGTCACCTTGGGTTTGTCAATGGACATGGGCTGCTGTCAAATCGAGACGTGGTGTCTCCTCCTTGTTTGTATTCAACGCATGTAGAGGATTGTGCGTAGTTTCGCATCGTCGACTCATTTGCATTGTGACAGCGTGGCCATTTCAATCATTCCTGGCTCTGTCTATCTGTCTGTGACTCTGTGAGTCATCACAAATCATTCTGGATTCATGGCCCAGTTCTGCGAGCAAAAAGCCGGATTCAATTAAGGTATTATGAAACGAGCCAAAAGAACCTGTTCCTTAAACTGCGACAGGTAGTAAAGGATTCGAAAGAGATTTAAATAATTTGAATCTAGCCAAGACGTCTGGAGTCGCACATGCCGTCACAGTCCGCCAACAACTGGAATTGATCATTGGCCAGGTGGAAAATGCCACGAGACTCGCCAATGCTGTTGATGTCTGGCACAATTCATGTTTTACTTTTTAGTTCTGCAGTTCTGCATGCCAGTCATTTGTTCTCGGCATCGATTTTGTTTTTCGGGTCAGGCGTAAGCAGGTGCTGATCTGAAGCTAAACTTGAAGGTGCACCTGCGTAAATGATTTTCGATTTTAATATTTAAATCGAATATGCTTTCCTCTTTGGTACCTGGTTGTGTCCAGGGTTCAAGAAATGCAAGTTGTAATGAGGTATCTGGATCGTCTCTGGATCTGAGTGAGTAGTACCTAGGGAAAATATCCATTTCATGGGGTGGAGCTGAGCAGGTGTGCGAATTCACTAATTAGAATTCCCAGAACCCAAGTCTAATAATGAACACGTGTAAATGGTCTTCCTCTGCCATTTAATTTAGAATTACTTTCTCACATGGATTCGGTAAGGTAGGTTCTGATCCAGGGCAAGAGAAATATACTACTACTCTCCATTTTTTACGCGAGTGGAAAACATAATGGAAGTATGCATCTAATTGCATGAATGAAGATCAAATTGATGAATGAGCATAAATAAAGCAGGTAAACCAATTGGATTAAGGGGGGTTAGGTCAGAAAAAAATTATAAAAAGCAAGGAGTTGCGAAGTAATTGCACTGTATATGAGGTAGTGACTGCTAAAATAACAGGTTTCAAACATCTTATTCAGCCTGTATTCGGCAAAAAATTAAGGGAAACAAGGCTTAATCACAAGATTAGTGTAGCCGTAATCAAGTTAACGCAGTGCTTTAAGTTTAACTCTTGTCCATGAAAAGATTTTCTACTTGGTGTCTACATTGGTTTCTGGTTTCATACAAATGCGTCAATAATGAATCCATTGAGAAACTAGAAAAACTGGAATGAATTCACATGCAACTTGTTGTTTATAATCCCATCTTTGAAACCCTAGACTCGAACAACGAGTCGTTTCCAGAGCTGCAAATAATACCGTCTGACTGTTTCACTTTTTTCAACCTCATACTAACTAAGAATCAACCAGACTACGTGCATTTTCAGCCTAAAACCGGATTCAATCAGGTAGTTTAGTCTCATGTAGTGAATGGAAATGCGTCATTAATAACACCTGAAGAAAGTTGCTCTTTGATTTATGGATTGATTTCCTCTCCCGAAAGGTAAATTATCCACCCACGTTGAAAATTTCTAGTCTTCCTCCGAATCATCTTGAAGTTTTTCGATAGTTGCGTCATTCTTGCTCATTGTTTTTCTCGGAATGAATGAAAGGACAACCAATAGCAGATTGAGATAGGTCCTTCTACCTACCCTGATTCAGTACAAGGTAAGGTTTTAGAACCATTACTACCTGTGCGAGTAAAACGTTTTCTCATGTCAGCTACAGATTTCAGTAGTTTGCGGAAACCCCATTTTAATGATGAATTCCAAGAAAAGGGAACAGGACATCCAATTCTTCGTGACTTTTGATTGAGTACCTTTTTCGGTATTCATTAAACAAAGCTGTGTACATTAACGTTAGCTAACTGAAGCCAACATTCAGTAGCTTAATTTGCAGTCTGCAACCTGCATAAAATCTTACACGAAGAGCAGCCAGAATCATCGACTCATCAACCTGAAATTGCTGGCGTGCACTCCGATGACCAGTGACCTCCACATTCGTTGCAAGTTGGACAGAAACTGGTTACTATATTGCAAAAAATATTGCATTTTTCCTTTTACTCCATGTTCTTTTTCCTCGCTTCGTTATCTCGTGAGGGGAACTCATGCAATTTTGCAAAAAATGCATCGCAAGTGCAATCATTTACATTCGGTGCAAATATCTGCAAGAACTAGTCGAGTGAAAAGCACGGTAAATTGCAGCAAGTACCGCGTAAAAATGCATGCATGCAAAAAAAATGCCAAGGCTGCAAACCACGAACACCGACTTATAATTATCCGTCGGCAATTTGATTGAGAGTTAAAGTCAATTACTTGCATGCTGGCACTTGCCTCCATCCACTAAAAATTACCTGGGGTTCTCAATCTTCACTTCGGATGCTCAGTTCTTTACTGAACTCACACGAACTCTGTTGATCTGGTCTTGTAAGAGTCATTACTACAATGAGAAAAATCCATCGCGTGATCAATAGCTAATAGACTAAGTTGCAAGTTGTATAAGTTCTGCAATGGGAATTTTTTCATTCATTACCCCGCTACATGCTTCAAACTTCAGATTTTTAAGAATGACAGACACTGAAAATCTTTGCTTCCGTCCCTCGTTTATAATGCGTTTAGAGCTTTTTTGCAAAACTATGCTTTCAAAAGGAGCACTGAGCTGCGATTTGCAAGAAGAATTTTGCTTGAAAAACTGTAAGCTTTTGATTACCTGAGGGGAATGCTATTGTTTGATTAGTTTAGAAATGCCAGCTACGTTCAATGAAGTAAGTTTGATACGGTTCCTGAAAACGTTTGAACCGATACAGAAGCAATTTTGGCTAATTACGATTCCTTGCTTACTGCTTGTAGTAAAAGAGTGATGTGCAATTTGCCACATGTGATGCTGACGTTTGCAATTTTTTTGCACAGGGACAAAGAGATCCGTGTTACCCAAATCAAGGACCATTTGCTCCGTACATTCAAATTGGTTCCAAAGACACCGGTGAGTGAACGAATTGATGTAACATGTAATTCCACCGTCGGTTAGCAGTGTCTAGACGGAGGAATTACCCTCATTAAAGGGCAAATCCTCTGTACGACACGGTAATGGCGACTGAAAAGTAAATGCGGTTGCATGCGAATAAGTGCACGTTGTTGCGCTGATGCAGCTGGGCGTATAACGTTTTTTATGTGAATGAAAACTTAAGTTTCAATATTCGTGGGTTCATGCAGGAGGAAATCGGACTGTCGAACCGGCTCTACGGCCTTGTGAATCGGTATCCGACATGTAAGGCCTTCTTTTGCAATTATTTTGTGGCTTGAGACAGTCGAAACGTTGAGCGTAGAGGAAAGAAAGGAATGCATTCATGACTGTGATTGGTGGTTGCAGGTGGAGCTCCTCCCAACGCTGACGCGGACGCTTGGAACGTCCCCAATAGCATCTCCATGTTCTTTGACATGCCTGGCGACTGGCTTGCCAAGTACGGCCGTAATAACGACGAGAACAGCACGGATGCCACTGTTCAAGAGGGGAGAGGGCGCTTTGGTACACGGATGCATGAAACCAGATTGGAGGAGAGTCTCATCAGCGCCATTGTGGGGTCCAAGGGACCGAAGCGTCGCAGCAACAGGGTGAAACAACCCCCTACTATTCTGTCGGCCAAGTTGAGGTTGTTCAAGATGGGCAGAGGAGAGGGTGTGGATGTGAGTTAAACAAGAAATGGCGGGGAACGTTGGTGTTACGGCATAGAAACGTTTGACTAAGCTAACGTTTCATGTTTTGCAGGGGTCCGCTGCCATGCCTGTCGACCCCCCTGCGATGGCATGTGAAGTACCGACGGATGACTCATCCACGCGTGTTGTCATTGGGAAGGTGAGGGATTTTGACCCAACACTGGAGAAAATCAAGGTGGAGGTGTACAGATACACTGCCGCTGTCAGGAAGAATCATTGTAAGTTGAATTACACTCGATCTAATGAATGTAAACTGGTCTTGGGAACCGGGTTGAACATTGCTTACTAATGCTAATTCTGATTTCAGACAAAAAGAAACTGCTGGATACTAAAATGTTCGTCATGAGTGACTCCAAGTGGGTGGACTTTGACATTAGAAGCGCGGTGGTGAACTGGATTGAACGTGGACAAAACTTCGGAATTGTTATCCAAGTCTGGAATGAGGACGGTGAAGTGTTGGATGCGTCTCAGTTTTTCTCCACTCTGCCTTGTCACCAAAGAGGTACTTCACGACTAGTGAACTCGTAACTAATTGAAGTTAGCATGCAAAAATTCTGAATACTTATGAGAACTATATTCGCTGTTTCCAGGCTCAAATTCCTCACACGAACGTCCATCACTCGGTAACATCCTACCAGCTCCAGTTTTGGACATCTGCAGCCTCTTACCTCCTAATTCCAATTCGACCTCTACCTCATCCCATCGCCACGATTCGAGCTACAGTGGCCGCTCAAATCGCCAAAACCATCACCCTCACCGTTTTCTGGCCAACGAAGCTGATTTCATCGCTTCCACGGGTCATCGCCGGAGGCACAACCACGGCTCGGCAAACTCGAGCAAGCACCCGTTCAACCTGCAAAACCCGTCCCCTCATAGGTACGATCAAAGTACTCCCTCGCCCCGATCCCGGTTATCCACCTCCTCCCCCGCGACATCGACCAATGAGCCTGACGGACCCATTGACGCGAGCCGAACCTCCCGCTCAGAAGACCTGTCTACACAGTCCGATGCCTCAATTCAGCCCGAACAGCGACCTGATGAGACTCGTGGCAGCTTTACGTTGAAAAAGAACCATCCTCTGAGGGACATTCTTAGTTCAATTGCACGCGCTGGTAAACACCAGCCCACAGGTCAAAGCCGTGTGGCCGATTCTTCCGATGATGGCGATTACAGCTACGATTCCGAGGACTTGGAAGATTTACGAGACGCTATTATTGAACGCGTGCCACATTCGGAATCAAGCCGACATCGGGCTCATCAAAGTCATCACCACAGATCACTTCCATCCCTCACAGTTTCTATCACATCCGCCGATAGCAGGGAGCCCAGCTCCGAAGTCATTCGAATTGTCAATCAAGACAGGTAGAAGTAGCTGCAAAAGGAGAACCAGTGCCAGGGTCCTTATGTATTCAAGTTATAGAAAATTACTGCTAGCAAATGGTTAATTATGGTAGAATAGCGTGTAGATTTTGTACAAAAGTAATCCTTCCCCATGGATCTGTACCAGTAACATCGATCATTTCCATGACCAATCGTTAAGACAACGACATCTGGTACACGTGGAGAAAGTCACTGTAGTACTTGCAAGTCTAATATTAGGGAGCAAGCATCAAAAACTATTGCAGTAGCTACAAAAGCAGTTCGTAGTTAAAGTTAATGAGTCGAGGGATAGTACGTCAAAGTGTGGGCCTGTTCAAACCCCACGAAGAAGAGAAAGCTAAACCAAAGTAACTTTCGGTTTCACGTAACTGCGTGTTCCTAAAAACTTGTCGAAGCCTTGTATGAATAAGCTTTAGGTGTAAGGAATTTGAGCTAGAAGATTTACTAATAATTTAAAACTGAGTATAAAATGTTAATTTTTTTTTGCTTTAAGTCATACGTGTACAAGCGAGCAGATTGTTGTTCTTATTTTTACCTTTGCTCGCACAGCACAGATGTTAGATGGAAAATGAAAGTATGGAATGCTAGTAGGAAGGAAGTTGGAAGTTAAGACGGTACTAACTGTCTCCCGATATACAAGCCTTAAGTTCCAGTTACTTAATTACTATGAGTTAATGTATATACATGTAACTTGCTTCTTGTGTTCTCAAGCAAGTATTTAACACGATGAAACTTAAATATTCAAACGAGCTTTACCAGTACTGAATACGCTTAGCAGTTGTGGCAGTGTAGATGTCGCGGTAGGAAAGATGCTGAATCAGGCCTTCAGATAATTCAAACGAGCTTCATATATACATGAACTTACAGCGTATGTTTTTTAATTTCAATCTTTTCAATGCTCATAGTATTTTAACAGTTTTTTACCGCCTTTTATTAAGTCCATTCCATTCACCACAATACGTTTCAGTATTCACTTCGGAGTCAACCACAGTTGGTCAATAGAGATGTAATCTTTTATTGAGATTTTAATCTTAATTTTAATGTCATTTTAAACAGAAGCCAAAAAAACTTTCATGCTTTTTGAATGTTTTCATAGTTGAGTTTTCGTCTTTTCAACAATCCTTTTTCAAACTGTTTTAGTTATCAGTAAGCCTTCATTCAACCAAGGGGCTTCATTCCGATAAAAATATGAAGTATTTAAACCTATGAAAATACTTCAAGATTTGAATGTAATCACCCAAATAAGTCTGTAATAACAAGTATTGCGATTTTGTACAGAAGCCAATGTTTGAACTAACTCAGAAACATGGAGGTTCTTATTATATCAAAAACTATTACAGCGAAACAAATGACCATGCCAATACTCTTGTCTTGGGAGAGATGGAATGGATAGTTCTACATTTTACAAGCGTGAAAAATTGCTAACCGGGATAACGTAGGATGATTAAGGCGATACTTGTATCCGCCTTATTGCGCAGAGTATGTCA
>VRMD01000952.1:0-20019 GCA_009872375.1 Sminthurides bifidus | reverse complement strand
CTCACGTTTTAAAAAATCCGAGAAGGGTTAAATCGACGTATGTTCCAATAAATTATTATTATAAAAAAATAATTGTACAGTCCCATGATATCCACTACCCAAAGAAAAGGCAATTTCACAACATTTTTATTATCTTTTAGCAAGTATTAGTTGGCTAATAGATTAGAAATTTTAAACTGCAGTCAATTGAAAACGTATAGTTACCTGGTGCTGGTGGGGCAGCAGAGACGGCCACGAGGACGAGGGCAAGAGCAACCTGGAAAAAAATAAACAAAGATTTAGTAGGCTGGAAATTGCAACGTATAATTTGGTCTAGAGCAACACTTTTACAAAGAAACTGCTCTTGAATTTTTGTAACGAGAGTATATTCAGATTCGAAGCACGGTTAGTGCCTTTTAGGTATCAAAGTCAGTACTTACCAAGTACTTGAACATTTTGAAGTTTTGTTGGAGTTGTAAACTCGAGGTTTGAGAAGATATTGAGTAGTTTTGAGGACTGCTTCGGATAGCTATTCCAAACTCAGTGATGCGGATTCCAGAGGTTTGCAGCGAATTTATACTCGGACCGTGCCGTTTTTTTACGAAGCCTAAATCATGGGGATGAAGATGAGATTGAAAATCATGCCTCACGCCATTAATAGGATGACCTTGGTCTTCCGATTCTGTTCAACACAACTGGAACACACCTTGTTCAATCAAGTCACTGCAACGGACGGTATAAGGTGCTGCTAAGGAATTTCCATGAGGCAGGGGTCCACCGTCTCTGGAGCAGCCTTATTAGCCTGGGTACGCGGGACATGAACGTAAGCATTAAATCAGTATTAGTAAATATCAGATTAAACCCCCTTGGCCAGTCTGCGAAGATTCACTACAATCCTGCGTCTAGTTGCAACAACCCCCTCCAATAACTCTTGCAAATATCATCTCTCAGCATCGGCAGCACAGGTTTAGCGTTTGATTTACACCCCTGCGTTTTTTGTCAGTTGCCCCTTTCAGTTTCTGCAGATTGTTGGGATGTTGTTAGTGCAGATGATGTCATAAATTACAAACTATATCGAATTTTATTCTCTGGGGTGTATACATCGTGTGCCATCATTTTCATTCGATAATTCCCTCATTTTTTGCCGAGAAAATTCTGGAACGCAAAATCTCACATGGAACCCTCCGGTTGTATAACATCCTGGTTGATCAAATGTCATAAATGCCATGTTCATCAGGTTTATATCAGATATTACGGATGGCTTAAGTTCAACTTTTAAAGTAATGATGCATCTGTGCTTGCATTTTTTTTAAGTTTTCATTTTCCTTGCTCATTTAAGTACTTGCCTGTCGGCTGATGGGAAGGTGCTCAATTCCGATCAAATCAATAATATTTGGTTTTAATCTTATCTTTTGTCGGCTGAAAAGTCTACAAACTATGGAGTTGGAGCTAGAAATTAAAATAATGACTATTGCATTGTTGTATATTAAGACAGGCTGAACTTAGAAGTGCTGTCATCATTACATTAACCTTTTTCTGTAAAAACCAAAGCAAAACTGTGAACATTTACGCCCAACAGGATAATGCATCTCCTGTTACCTAATAGTAGGCAATATACGAGATAGCGTTTCTTACAGTAGGTGTTGAAACTGCTTCACCACTTATAAAAGTTGAAGGCTGATTTTAAGTGCGGGCAAAACATGAACTGAAACGTTACCCAGTTTGTGCATATTAAACAAAACCTTCGTTTCAGTCGCCAGTCTGTAGCGATTTGCGTCAAAGCACCTGCAAGACAAAGTTGTTCAGTGATTCCGACTTACGTCATCACGTGCAATACAGTATCATGTAATTACTGGTCCCATAACGCGCTCTACTTCAGCAGCTCTAAGACCACCAACCTGTGAATTCCTAGCTGATATCACGTACACTTCCATTTAAGCAAGCTTTCATGCATAAATAAAGCCGACTAGTTAATGAAGATTAATCGAGTCTTGACTTGAAATGCTCAAACTTGGGGATTTGCAATCATCCCACCTGACAAGGATGCCATTTTATACTTCTTTTTTTGCTTATGGAAGACTTTTTCGGTATCATCACATGCGGGGCATTTCATAACAAAATTAGAGGAAAATTGCAAGATCCACGCCCTGCCTTGGAGATATTTTCTGTTCTAATACCGATGGAATTCAGTAGAACTAGAGCTTGGACTTAGATCGGGCTCAGTCTCATGCCTTACATCAACACGTATCGTGTGCGAATAATTCTTCTGGAACTCGAAGGACTTGACAGTTTGTTGATTTGCATACATGCAAACCACACCAGTAGGGAAGCAGCAAAAAAGGTGCATCATCTTTGCTGTTGCGGCGAAAAAAGTTGCACTCTTAGTGAAACCTATTTCTGTTGAATAAGAGCCAACACCTGCTGTCTGTTGAGCATCGAGTGTAGAGACGAGTTCTTGAAAAGAAAAGTAAAAAAGAATTGAGAACCTGATCTTGATTTTGTCTACAAATAAACTCGCCTTTGCCTGCACTGCCTTCTCAAGATCATTCTGTAGCATGATATGCCCTACTTAAGAGCCAAAGCTCACCTGTGTAAAAACTGCATGGAAATATGGTATTGGGGTTGGGATTTGCCATAAATATAAGAATACGTTCACTGAACATGGACCAGCGTGAGAAGCAAACCGGATGAAGGATCTCCGACCGAACAATAGACATCATAGAGGCATGATTCGTGTAGCAATACAAAAAGGCCAGGTCCATACAAAGAACAAAATTTAGATAGGGCGGAGAAAAATTTTAGATTATCTGATGAGAGCCAAGACGTGGGAAAAGAGTAAAGTCGTAAATTAAAGTACGAAAACTGCCATGAACTTGTCTGTTGCCATGCATGAGGTAAGCTGTGGGTAACAATAGGAATTTCAGGTTGATGACGTACCTCTGTAAGGATAAAATTGGTGTTTGCTGCGTACTTTTGTTTCAAAAATGGAAGCCATGAAATCGATTACCGACTCCATGAGAATATGAAGAGAAAAAAAGCGTTAAATTGACGCTGAAAAAACAAATGTAGATACTGTTTCGCATTGTGCCTCAAGCAATCTGAACTGAAGCTTGACCGTGCCCACAATAGTATTTGACGGAAAAGCGTAGATGAGCTAGATGAGTGAAAATAAAGTGCTGGATTGAATTTAGAACTTGACCAGACTCATAGTTTGGCTATGAGCTGCAATTACAATCGTACATGAGAAAATTGAGGTAATAGCAGGGTGCAACATTCACATTGCTTCCTAATGGTCTCAAGTCTCGGCCTTTAGGGGACTAGCTAGAAAGAACTTATTTCGCGAAAGTTTTTGGTGCTATAGAAATTCTCGTTTACTAACTTTTTTGTATTTTATGGCTGAAAGGCTAACACCTAATTTGATAACATCAGACCGTCTTTTCCAAAGACTTAAAAACATGGTGTTCCAAAGTGTACTTTGTAGACTCATAGACTCAACTTGTGGAAAATATCTGTACTCGTTACGCTTGGCTTCATGTCCTACTTGGGTGCTTCAATTTCGGTTTTTTCTTGTTTATTATGACGTGCTACGTGATTACGTAGCAAATTACGAGTGTCACTTTTCCGCAGAGTTGCTTTACTATTTGGTATTTGTTGCAGAACACATTATAACCTCCGTTTTGACACCGTGAAAAAGAGTAAAAAGACTTGGGATATTCTTAAGTTTTGCATTAGTTTATAATTTTTTGGCTAACAGCTACTAGTACATTCTGCTGTGGCAGGAGTGGTCATATATAATGGAGCTTCCGTTCGTAAAACCCTCGATCGTACTGTTGTAGCGAAAGAAGAATCTTGGACATTTTAAAATTGAGGAATTGTACAATAAGGAATTGCGTTTTGACTAAAGTCTGTGAGTTTGATCGGTATATTTGCATATTTATTGATCAGCCACATTCGATAATGAGCTCCGGGGAGTCAACAGGTAAGTAAGCTCTAAAAAGTCAGACCTCCCCGCGCGTACTCATACAAGTTTGGTAAATGGCATTACGTAACTTGAGTGAAGACTGAGATTCACATCTTTTTGTTTCTGGACTACCTTAGAGATGAGCCTCTTGCGAGCAAAAAATAAGCCCAAAATACTGATTGACTGTTGGAGTTAAGGCCTTAGCCATTGGAAGGGCTTTGTTAGTGGAGGGATAAAAAATCAGGAGAAAAAAATTGCAGTTCTTTTCAAGATTACTACGCATGCATCCAATCTGTGTTTTGCCAAGCTGTGATACTCGAATCATTCTTTCGGTCTGATACATGTACATTGGCATAAATCATGTTCGAAGTCTAAGACAGTATGATCAAAAGCCAACGAGCTTAGCTTAGAAGACGAGGCTCGAGATGCGTTATAAATCAGGCCAATTGTTGACTGAAATTGAATGTAAAGTAACCCACTGTGAAGTAAACCGGATTTTCTCAAGCAATTAGATTACCTTTTCGCAGACACAGCAGACGCCCTGACCTTCGGACATGCTGATGCAAATAATTCGTGGAAAGGAGTTCATCATTCAAGCCAAATATACCAATGTTTCATAAATGCGTCAAAAATAATGCTAAAATATTTGCACTGACAGATGTTCACTGCTAGAAAAGTTTAGGAATTCAACTTCTTGAATTAGGTTGGTTCGAAACATATTTTTCATTTTCCGTCGTCTTCCTAAAAGCCTAGCCCAGATATTCTCAGAATTGCTAGGATTTTCAATTAGCTTCAATTCCGTAGCTTAAATCTCACGTCTTGGTATCACCGTTCGTTGTTGCAAATTGCAGATTGTGAACTGTACAATCTTGAATTCTGAATGGAGAGGAAAAGATAACAATTGAGAGAAAAAAAATTCTTAGAGCTAACAAATAATAGAATCCAGTTACTAGTTTTTACTGCCGTGTGAGAGGAGATTCCTTTTTTTACAGATTTTTCTAAGCTTATTCTAAAATTTGCAGAGTCATTCAAGAACTTGAAAGCTTTGGTGGAAAAGGATTAAGTTTATTTTTGTTTCTCCAGAAACCGTAGCGAGTGAATTTTGACTAGTTCAGCAAATTGAACTCCGATCCTGAAAGTTATGGCAACGTTTTAGCGAACAAAGACATTCCTGATTCCTTATACGCAGCGCATGTGGAAAGGACAATACGAAAAATGTCATGCAGAAGCAGATTGGAATAAGATTAAAATTTTTGCAGCAAACACAAGATAAAGATGACGTGATGGCTGGAAAAGAGTAAAACAATAGCAACTGGGTCCTAGCAGTTGTATTTTGTACATGTTGAATTGGATACACACCCTGATCACAAAGAAAGAAGCACCTTAATGAATAGAAGGCATTGAATAAGAAGTCAAGATCAGTTTTTGCAAGACGGACCGAAGACGGAGAAAAAATGTTTGTGAAATGAACAATACGGGGCTAATTCCTCGCGGTGAAGCGTAACCAACTGTTGCAAAGATGAAGAAGAAAGATTAAAGAATCGTGCTCAAACAGGAGTGAGTTAAGCCTGACTGATTTTGCAACTAACTCCAGGATCTAAATTGAATGCATGTTACGTGACAAGAAGGTGCCAATTTAAAGACACATAGAGTGCTGTTCCAGACAATGGGGCACGGCCCAATGCCATTGCGTTTTCATTGAGCCAGACTTTGGATTGTTTGGATGTTACGACGTTACGATTACTTTTTAAGGGAGCAAAGCATTACTATATTGCATACAAAGAGTGAAGACAAGGAGGCTGTTACAATAGCCGTAGAATTAAAATCGCCCTGAAAGATGCTGTGATATATGATTATTTGACTTCTTTTACATGCGTAAGTCGAAGGCATAAAAATTTGAAACTTATTAGTATTCCCACAGTTAATCAATGACAGCATAGACAAATCAGTCAAGCAGAGTTATGGAATGGGATGGAGCTGGAGGAAAGATGAAAAGGAAATGAGCATTTGTGATCATGAGCAAAAAAGTTTGTGTGCACCAAAAGAAAATTATGTACAACAACAATATGGATCGTAAGGTAACATCTAGACAAGTGGCGAAGATTTTCGAGTCGCTTGTCGGGAGAGCCATAGGTCTTCATGGGTGAGGGCTTTCACGTGTCAGGAGCAAAGCAATTACAGTCAAACTAATACGGGACTCGCCACTTCTGTAGTCTGCGTCTGCGTCATACATGTACTGCGGCAACAGAATCATTGATGACCAAATTTTGCTTTCGAAAAGGTTATTTATTTAACTATAGCAAGTGAAATCTTAAAACATGAATTCGGTCGGATGGTACACAATTTCGCTGCAGCCTTTCATTCATGTTCATACGATCCCATGCCTTGTTCTACAAGAAAGTACACTACAATGACTGAGTTCAAACAGAAAGATTTCTCAACGCCGATTCATCGTTCAGCCAAGTTACGTTGAGTTAACCGAGCCGAAGGCCGGGTATTACAGATTAACGGTCCGTTGAAATAGATTCCGTGGGCTCTGCGTTGTCCATTGGCGGTTTGAAGATTGAATGGCTTCGAGTTAGAGCTTCCAGATTCCAAGTTTCCCAAGAGACTCTCTGGCTCCTCGTTCGGTTCTTCCGGGGCAGCATAGGCCCATGGTGCGACCAGGGCTACGACCGCGGCCATAACCAAAACCCAGTACAGCTAGAATTTTAACCAAATAAGATTAGAAATGGTAAAAGGGGCACCAAATAGAAATAAGACTTGAATGGTATACGATTTATGAAAACTTTCTTACGATAGATTTCATTTTGAAGTTTGTATTGGTAGACGAACTGGTTCGGTTTGATGAATGTTTTCTTACTGAAAGAAGGCTTGTGATGAATATCCTCGAACGTCTGTGCGCTTTTATACGAGAAACTTCCACTTGGTTTAGCATTGTCTTCAACTACTAAGTAATAAACTTAGCATAAATGAAGGGTAATTTTTTAAAAATTTTACCGTTTGCGTGACTCCCTTCAATAACAAAGCATCTGACTGCAACCTTTACCTGAAGAATCCCAGTGACTAATATTGAATATTGCAGAGCTGGGTACAAAAATGCATTGTCGTGTCCTGGGTTACTGTTTCCAGCTTAATTTTTGGCTGGAACAAGCCGCGAGGCTAATGAAGCTGAAATTATAGTGTTATTACTCCTAATCCGATCGGAATGGGTACTCTTATGTCTCAAAATTTAAGTAATAACCTCAGTTAGATATTACCGTAATGTGTCAAGGATCGTTTTTGTGCTTAAAGTTCTTCATTGTAGAGACTTTTTCGTGTTCCTGGTAATGAGTAAATGTACCTTTCGCGGCATGGAAAGAAGCGCATACGAGTATCGCCTTAATTAGCATAACAGCAAGGCATTACTGCGCAGATAGTCCTGCAATAATTTTAAACAGTGGTAGTTATGGAATCAAATTAAGTATATTTTTTCACTTAAATTCACAGGGAAAACTGAAGAGGATTTTACGATTCGGTATCCCATGGAGGCTTGAGTACTATGTATAAAATAGCCCAATATTAGGAGTATCATTGGCTCTTCATGATATCAATTTAGATGTGACTGAGAAAGTGGGTAAGATAATGGGAAATCAAATCACTCACAATGCTATGTTTATTGTTGCACAGAAACCTGCGAACATGTGATTTAGCAGGTATGGTATAGAGGCTACAATTACATCTTTTGAGAAAGCTCCTTATGGCAGATGGCAATAATTATCTCACGCATAAATTCGTATTATGAACACTTGATGAAAGTCCATTAATCACGCATTTGCGGACAGCGCTATCAAAAGGAAGTTAATTCGGTACACTTGTTGCATGCATTATTGCAAAAGTAAGACAAAACCTACAATGAGAACTGATAAATAGCTGGATTAGTTGAGGTGACTGTTTGCTGTAGCAAAATTCCACGAGTGCATGCCTGGAAGTTGAATGACTTCTATCTTGGAACATAAATTGCGATGGTTGCAGTGCTAAAATTGGTTTCCATCCTAGGAATAATTTCCGGGGCTTTGGTAATATGCTTTTTGGTGTTTTGAGTGAAATATGTTTGCTAATTGTGCTAGTTCGAGAACGATTCTAGTTTCATTCCTTACATCATGGTGTTTCAGGCAGCCCAGGTTGGAACAGATGCAGTTATTAGCCAGGATGATGTTCCCGAGGACAAAGCTCGACAGGAAGTTGCTGCCCAGAATATAGTAAAGCAAGTGAGCACTAGGTTGCAATCTGGAGCAGCTAATTTTTTGAGTGGTGTGGAACACTTTGTTGTTGGTGTTCTTGGAGCCATTAATAACGTCAACCTTCAGCAACAACTAGGAGAAGCGTACATCAATGCAGTACGCGAGACGACAACTCCAGACTACGATGAAGAGGAGCCAACAACGAAGCCGACCACGACAAGACCCACGACGACTGGACCGACGACATTAATGCCGAGCACAAGTACAAACCGCGTGGTCTGGGTGCCGAAGAACTTTAGCAAGCCTTCTCGTCGCCCAACAAAGCCACAAACTACGCCATCTGTGCTAGACTACTCTGTTGAAGACGAGGAGGTGACCGAAACCACGAAGAGAAAGTATCGAGTCCGAACAAATGCCATTAATAACGTCAACCTTCAGCAACAACTAGGAGAAGCGTACATCAATGCAGTACGCGAGACGACAACTCCAGACTACGATGAAGAGGAGCCAACAACGAAGCCGACCACTACAAGGCCCACGACGACTGGACCGACGACATTAATGCCGAGTACGAGTACAAACCGTGTGATCTGGGTGCCAAAGAACTTTAGCAAGCCTTCTCGTCGCCCAACAAAGCCACAAACTACGCCATCTGTGCTAGACTACTCTGTTGAAGACGAGGAGGTGACCGAAACCACGAAGAGAAAGTATCGAGTTCGAACAAAGCCAACGACAGCTATGCCACCTGTTGCTGTACCTGAATCAAATCCAACTGACGATGCAACCAGCGAAAGCACCAAGACGAAAATAGTAGTGCATCAATTCCAACCCATTTCACCCCTATTTCAGAGCGGAGCAGTATGGTCAATATGCCCCAGTATACAGTCCGGAAAATCCGGTGTTTAAGCCGGTGAAAGCTCCACCTGCATTGGTGGATTTAGGAATCGTTCCTATAGTTTTCCAACCTATTGGTGCCAATATACCGCCAGCTGCACCATCTAGCGGTGTAGTACAAGGGATAAAAACGAACGTTGAAGATGTGACTGCGACCACAATGGCAGCTCCTACAACCACCAAGAAGCCGAGTCCGTTATCTCAATTCAGCAATAACAGAGTCAAGTATACCATTAAACCTAGAACTAAAAGACCAGGGACCACCAGGCCGACTCCACCGCTCCCTCTCGGTACGGTTTTCCGTGCCACGAATAGACCAAACTCTCTGATTCCTATTAGACCTGTGGTGATTCCGCAAGCACCAGTTCAGCAATTAGCCCCTACCCGGCCTTCAGTGCCCGTTGTTCCGAATGTTGTTGACATAACTACAGAGGAAAATACAGACGAGACAACGGAAGAACCCGATGAAACAGAAACGGATACAGACTCGGATAATGCACGAAAGTTGCCTTAAGGCTATAGAGGGATAAAATATCCTGTATGCACATTTCAAGTTGTTGTTACTTTCGTTTTTTTGCAAAAAATTTAAAGATGAGAATAAAAGAATGCCACAGAAACTGCAAGTAGACAAAATTTATTTTTTCGAACGGATGACAAAAACTTCTGTACACTAGTTTGAAAAGTGGGACAACGTTACACCTCAGTATAAACAACTTGTCGGTAAAAAAGTAAGGAGAGCCTACGTTGCATGGCAAAAACGCTTTGAGATAAAAAATGGTAGGTCAACAACAATACGTGATAACAAAAATAAATAAGTAAATAAATAAATTAGGTCGTAACTTTGTAGCTTTTACACAGGTTGAAACCTTTTAGTATTGTGAGGTGTAGAAACCATGGTGATAGGTGGGTTTACCGTGACTGTGGATCTGGTGGTGGTGATTAGATTGGCCAACGTGCATACCGTATCCTAGAAATCCAGTTTGCTGACCGGGTGGTCCGTGACCGTGAGAGGACGATCCATGACCGTGAGGTCCTTGTCCGTAACCTCCTCCATAACCACCACCTCCGTATCCGCCACTGAAGCTGGACAAGAGCCCTGAGAAATAGCTGCCAATGGTGTCAAGTCCGCCTCCGTAAGGGCGCTGGAAATGCTGATAATCATGTGGGCGGTAATCTGGGTTGCCTCCTGCGGGGACTGGCTTCTTTGGTTTGGCTTGATCACCGTAAACGATGGCGTGACGCTCTTTGTTTCCAGATGAAGATGATTTCTTCTTCTTGCTCTTGGACTTGGAATCAGAATTTGAACTTTTGGAGCCGTAGTTCAAACGCTTCTTGCTTTCCTGCTTCTCAGCCTTTTGATTTGAAGATTCGTTGTTTTGGCTCACAGGCTCGTCAGCTTCTTCGTCATCGTCCTCCTCATCTTCCTATGATTGTTTACAAATGGGTCATAATGAGTATTTGTGAAATGATTCGCCAAAAAATTGCAATATTTTCTTCCAATTTCACATTTGTGTGAACATGACTATATGTGTTGAAAGTAGGGGGCTCAGTCACCCAAAAATGGTCAAGCTAATTCTTAACGAATAATTAATAATTTTAGTAAATTACGTACCTCCGGACTGCTATCTTGAGCGTCGTCATCCTCTTCGTCCTCGTCCTCATCGTCATTTTGAGCGGCAGGATCAGCTTCAGCCTCGTCATCATCTTCATCAGATCCTTTCTTGTTGGACTTGTTCTTTTTGGAAGTAGACGCTTTGCGCCCAGGTTTTTTGGTCTTCTTTGGCCGAGATGGCGCACTGCTCTCTTTCAAAACTGGAACAGATTCACGCTCATCGTTCTCTTCCATGGAACCGCCATTTTGTCGGGATGGATTGTTTTCATCGTATAAGACAACTGGTAAGATTTCCGGTAAGTTGGTCAACTCCTCTGATGATTTTTCCACAGAGTCAAAGGAAACTTGTTCCTGAAACTGTTGCTTCTTTTTTTTCTTCGCGGGGGCAGCACTGGCAACTGCTGCCCAGAGGGCAAGCGCCTGGAGAAAGAATCAAAGCTGTTAACCGTCAGCCGCAAAAAATTCACACCACAAGTTTGGTTGACCGACAAGAAAGCCAGGAGGGCCACAAATTATTCCGAGGTGTAAGAAAACGTGTCTCGTGCTTGTCGGAGGGGGCGGGAGCGAACCGCGGCGATGCACAAGGACCAGGAGGAATCGGGGTATGAATATATAATGTCCATGTAAAATTGTACTTACCAAAAGGGTTGGTTTTATCCAGAGCATGGTTTCGGAGATGCAGCGTTCCTGACACCACGGTATATATAACTGATATTGTCAACGCGTCTGAAGCTTTTGCTCAGCTCTGCGCTATATCAATTACGGAAGTGGACGACTTAGATTCAGAGAAAGATGGAGACGAGATCAAGAACCAGCCAACTCAGCTGAGGATTGAAGACACGAAGTAAGGACTGTTTCTATGCCAATTCCCATGTTGGCAAAGACTCCGTCGTGAGGGATCAGGATGGCGAACACCGCGAGTAATGCTTCCTTTGCAACAGTCCGACTCATTTTCCTAACGCGCAAGTTTAAAACAGGTCGAAGGAGAGAAGGCGTACCGCTACATCCCATTTCGATAGGGCTCCCACAAACCCGTCCGCCGATTCATAAATTCAAGCATGACCGTGAATACAGAGTCAAACTTTTACAAAGGCCAGCAGAACGCAACGCATCATCTGTTCTATGACTCGTCATATCTCCGTGAGAATCTGCAGAGAACTTGGCTCAAATCAACGGTATCTGAAATCACATGAAAGGTTATTTCCCGTCCTTCTCTTTCCTCAAAGAGAATCAACGTGGGATTGGGGGAAATGGGCGGCAAAAGAAGAAAATCCGGTAACTTAATTGCAGATGATTCGCGATGGCTAACGGTTACAATGGAAGTCACTCGGCTTGCTTACAATGCTATGGCAGATTCAAAAGCGGTCTACGGGCGGAAACATTTATGTTTTACAAGAGGATCATAAGATTAATCAAGGGAATCGTTTATAAAAGGGATGAGCTTTAGCGTAACCATCCCCAAGCTCAAGTCCATAGCTCATTAAAATAAAGCTGTTGAATAAGCGATTCATATTGTCTACGTCTTCCGGCCTTTAGTGCGTGTCCTGAGCTAGCTCCCTATTGATGACAGTGGAAGTTTGGAAGCAAACCTGATTGACTAATCACAATGGCTGTAACCGGCAGTAATAATCCGCCGCAACTCCTGCCAATAAATGAGTAACTACTGGCTTGTAAACTGGGTCCTTAGTAGTGGCAAAAGCAGATTATATGATAATGATCACAAATGCCTCTTCTTGGCATATGGCTGTGATAGCACAGCTGCTTCTGATTTCGTGACCTCAAAATGGTCCCCTTTCCTTTACACGACTGTACAAGAAGAAAAATGGATTTGTGACTTTCCCCTTGTTACGCTTCAATGACGACAGGAAAGGAAGTTTCTCGACCCTCTTGCCAAAAGTTTGCTCTCTGACCCGAGTTTGAGTAAGAAACATCAGAACTGGGTGTTCGTACCCTGAATTCCAAGTGGGTTGTGACCCCAATCCAGACCTTGGAATCGGTATCTTGCTTGAAACAAATCAACCAAATGCATGTTACAACAAATTCGAAAGTAAAAATATTAGAGGCGTATTAGATGGAAGAGATTGTGTGCTTTAAAATGGTGCCGCCGGGCCGCAAACATTGTATTTTAGCATACTGCCAAGTTTAAGGCCGTGCTTGTACTTGACTTACTCTGCAACTCTTATAAGTGTCACATCAACTTTTACGAGGACACTTAATAAAAATCAACATTTTGTGGTTAGATTACCAACTTGGTTGGGCCAAATGTCTCGGCAATATTCATTTATTTACCTTTTCAAGCGATGTAGTTGGTGAATTACGAAATCAAACCTCTCATCTGATCCTTGTAGCACCGGTTCACAATTGCTAACTTTACCATCAATTCAACAGACCTTAATTTTAATTGACTGATTTTGTTATCTTAAATTCAAGAAACAATGTGCCAGACCGACAATGTTAAACACAACTGCTGCAAGGATTTTATTAGGGTTAGTGGGAACTCAGAATACATATCATTTAAATATCATTTGTCTTCCACGTAAACGTTTAATAGTATTTAAGAGCTGCTCACAGCTATTCAGTCAGTTACGGTAGTTGAAGAATTCTCAAATAGATGACGCTTGGCATGTGAGCTCAAGGTGTGTAGCCAGTGAGGTGGCACAGCACAGGCAGCATCAAATTCTTACTAGCCTGCGAAGTAAAATCTTTAGACCCAATTCAATTCGTGAGGTTTTGTCGGAAAGCTAATATGATTTTTTCCTTAATCTATAACAATTTTTCGCACACACACGTGAGTAAGAGTCAAGGTTCTTAAAGGTAAGACTAGCTGGACGAATGCAGAAATTGGTTTCGGTTTTGTCATAATTTATATCCGTGATTAAAATCAAGACATGCGATTGTAAGTAATGAACTAAAAGTTGCCATTAGACTGGATGATTCAAAAGATTCTCACAGTCCTGGGTAGCGTGATTGCTTTGCAGCAGCATGTAGAATGGTAGTACTTGATGCTTTTCCTTTCTTGAAACAGGTGCGAATCTTGGTTTGTAAATCCTGTACGTAGTATAACTGAGACTGAATCTGGTTTTATGAACTTGAGAGCAAAGATGAGCCTTGCTGGATACAATGAAATGTGTCCCGGAAGGAAATTCTGATCTTACAAGAATAGCTACTACAACTTACAAGGATCAAACACATAGAGTCTAAAAGTTTTGTTTGGCAAAAGCCGCTGTTTTTATTGACTTGCTGTTTTGGTTTCAACAATAACAATTAATGCAGTAACAACAACAACAACAAAAACAAAGGAGTTGAGATACGTTATGCGATGACACAAGTTTCGGTGAAGACAACGACTGAGAGTGCATCAGCAGACTTTTACATTGCATTACTGATTGAGAAATACGCTATGAATGCGCAAGCTGATGACGCTTTAAGTTAAGTACGCCTCGAGTGCGAGCTGACATGACCACAGGGACTGATAAAAGTACATATGACCTTGTCAACTCGTTAATACCCCCATTAATTATCTTAGCGATAATTTGTAATTTGAAATGACTCTTCGTACTTGATTATGTACCCCTTCATTTGTAATAACAATAACATATGTCGGCAGAACTTTGAAACTGTAAATTTTGATCAAAAGAGATCGCTTCGCAGTCGCTTGAGCTAAGACTAACTAGAACTGCTGGAGCTCGTCTCACCGGGAGAGGTCCTAATACTGAGCCAATTCATCGGATTTGTTTTGGATGTAATTGTTTACAGGCACACGGATTATTTGGCAAGGGTTGAGCGTTTACCAGCCATGTCCACCGCCATAGCCGCCGCCATAGCCGCCTCCGTAGCCACTACCACCCCATCCCCATCCGTGGTGTACGTGCTTGGGGGGAGATGCAATAACCTTAGGTGGTCCGTAATGGTGGATGATCGGTCCCTTGTGATGGAAAGATGGTGGGTGGTGGTGAATGTGCTTTTGTGGCTTGGGCCATCCTGGAACATGAGAAGATGATGTTTGTAAAACACTGAGCTTGAGACAGACACCTAGTTGGCCAACCGCAAAGTGATAAACGTTTACTTACCCCATCCACCGCCGCCGCCACCGCCGCCGCCATAACCGCCTCCGTGACCTCCCCATCCCCAGCCTGTAAGATAGATGATGGTACTCATGAGTGACCTTGAGCATATTTAGTGGCGCACAGGCAAATAGCTGTAGTAATTATCAAATCGTACTTACCACCGCCGCCGCCATAGCCGCCACCTCCGTAGCCGCCACCTCCATAGCCTCCTCCGTAGCCACCTCCGTAGCCACCATGGCCTGAAAAATGTGAAAGAAATCACGGATTAGTTTTGCAAAATCGGTCGAATGGGGAAAAATATCGGCGTCTTCTTGAAATAGAGCGCTTACCGTGTCCATGTCCGTGACCGTCATAACCGATCTTAAGGACACCGTGTCCATGTCCACTGCCCTTGTGATATTTCTCTGGTCCCCAGAAGTACCAGTAGCCTGTAAAGGCAAACGATCAAGTCGTTAGAATAACGGGAATTGTTACTCAAACTCTAGCGTTACTCCAAACTTGAATGGAATGGTTTTAGACGTTTCAGGAAATATCGCTTACCTCCTTTCTTGCCGCCGCCTCCTTTCTTGTGACGAGGAGTTCTGTAGTCGCTTACGTAAAGTCCATCTTCGTAAGTTGGGTAAACTGAAGTTGGGTAATCGTAGGAGTAGTAATCGGGAGAATATATATTCTGGGCCATATCCCCAATATTGTGAGTCTACTAAGTAGACAGCTGCGAAAAGCAGCAAAGCCTGGAACAGAAAGAGAACCGTGGGTAAGTATTTTGAAGAGATGTTGAGCCCAGTGTAGCTACGGTGCTCTATCGAGCACCTATGGAAGCTAGTTTGATTGGAACGTTAAAAAAAACTGGATTTTGAAAACCGAATTTGAAAACCGAATCCGAAACTTACAAGGTAGAGTTTCATGGTTGTTCAACCCCTTTGCAATCGGAGTTGAAGTACTACAACGTTTGCACTGAAACAATCAGAAGCTGGGTTCAGGAGAGCTGTTGTTGGCACTCTTCGCAAATGTAGACGGAACAACTTTCCATTTCAGGATGGCTTTATATATGAAACCCGGAGGGGGAGGTACCAACTCCAGTGGAGCGATTGTCCAATGCTTCGTGGCCGTCCCGGCCGTTGGTCAATCCGTATTACTTAACTCACATGACGGGAATTTTCAAGTTTCACTCTCTCTTCCATCCGACCCTACCCACAGCCCCGCAACGCAGAACGACCTCAACAGGAACGGGTGGGTGAGTGGGATTGGTAACTCGGAAGAACGGGCGGACGATGATGATGATGATGATGACGACGACGGTAATGAAAATGGCCGTAGACCGGACGTATCTAACTCATCTCTACAACCCCCTGGTCATCGGTCACTTTCTGCATGTAGCTGGCGAACTTGACTTGGGAAAAGAAGCTGTCCGACGAGCTTCCAGGGAATTCCAAGAACGGGGAACAAATGAAGATGATGAAAGGGTAATCTTTTACCCGGCGCTGTGCATGCATAAATCTGAAAACAAGCGATGCATTTTAAATGAGATGACCATTAAGACTTGGTTCAGCGCCTGACCCTCTCGAAAAGCGAATTCAGCCTTTGACTTTTCCCTAGGCAACGTTCTTGTAGCAAACTAGGCTTTTCAAGCTTCGTAACCATTGCGACTCTTTTCCAGCCCAGACAAGCCAAATCCACGCGAAACTAGCCAAGAGCCAGCGGCCTATCTGAGAGTTAAATCCCTCATTCTAAATCATTTAGCAGGAGATGTCGGATTCGCAAGAGCAACAACAAATTTGAAAAAAAAACTTGAACCTTCAGCCAACTATATGTATTAAGCTTAAGCCACATTGAAAGTCTTCTTCCAATGTTATAAGAGACTTAAAAACCTGTTAACGCACGCTTCAAGAGAAGTAATATCAGGACGCCAACCACGTACAGTCATTCACAGTCAGATTACTCATCAGGTGCTAATGGCCGTTTTTCTGAAATGTCATTCATGTTGTGAACCCAGCCTGACTGTATTTGCTAACGATCCTGGTAATTTTGTGAACACGCTCAGTGTTCTTGGCAAATTACTTTTTGAGTAAAAACTTTACCTCTGAACTTGACTCCGGAACCATGATGGAGCTGGAGATATGCAAAGGATCTTTCATCTTTTCATACGTTTTGCTTTACGTCAACGTCTCAACAGGTTTGCTGATGGCATCAACTCAAACACATGAGACTGAATCACCTCGGAAACGTAACGAGCTTTAGTCTTGTAACGGTCTGCTAATACATATTGTTAATTTGGATGATATCTGCTCAAAGGAAAATTTTTGATTCGCCATTAGCTGTTTTTCAAAATTCAGCAATCGGCTGACTACTTTTTTTCATTTTTGCCTCTGATTCACGATGACAATAACCATCGTATACAATTCATTGACCTGAGCTGGGTCGATGTTGCTTGGACAAGGTGAAACAACCATGTTGACTTCAAACTGGATCCTGTGATGAAAACACTTTTTCTCTCCGAGCCCAACTTTCTGGTAGGCTCAAGTTTTTACTCATATTTCGTACATATTTGCATTTAAAACATCTTCTTCAGAACCAGCCAGAGCCAGTGATAAGCAGCAACCAGCCCCTCTCATTCACAATCCTTCGTCCACTGATCTCAATCGATTAAATTTCATGCGTCAGTCTAATCGCGGAAGTAGCCACTCCGTTTGCTGTCTGGGCTCACCCTTTAATATGTGTTCGATCGGTTCACCGATTGGAGAACTTGTATCAAACCTGTTGCTTGGTCCTACCTGGAGATTAGTTGGTACAGTGTCCGAAAAGAATGCGGGAAAAAGGATTCCATATTCCATCCGCAGCATGTTTTTTTCACTTGGTGTAAAAGCATCCAGGTAAACCAAGTTAGGAAAGCTTCCCTGATAACATTTCCTCATGCCGTCTACGTCCACGATTTAAGATTCTGAAACTGCTGCCATAAGTGACGATCGGCGCCATACCCCTGCAGTATTCTACCAGATGGATAGGCCTTCAAAGTGCAAAAAGCACTGCGAAAAGCATTGGAAATCTTTGTTGTCGCATGCTTGAATGTGAGATCCATCCATGATAATAATCCGGTCTTAGGACAATAAAAGACACATTTCCACGAAGATTAGGGAAACAATAGGCTAATAACCTATCAAATTAAAGGGAATGAACTCAGAGAATGAAGTTATGGAGAACTATGGATGCAGATTGAAGAAAATCTCCATATTTTGCGAAAGTAGAATCTCAAGGAAGGCCTGTGACTGAATCATCGCAGCAAGTTTCATTTACCTACAAGAAGCTGTTCTACAGCGCAACTCGATGTGTTATCTGTAAAACTGGACAGACACTTTGTCAGTTTCATTTTGCGTGAATACAGCTTGAGATGCTTGAAACGATGTCAACGTTAAGTTCACTAACCCCGGTGCTCAGTGAAAAAGATGCCTTGACAGTGCTTTTTGGCATTGATGATGACATTTGATTTGAAAGACTTTTTATTCCGGAATCAAAGGAATTTGCTCGCTGCTTTGGGGAAGACAATGGAAAATGCTCAGTACATTAGTACAACGAACGTATTAGGTTCTGTGAGGATTGATGAGCTTTGCTGATACTTGAATCTCTATAACGAAGCCAGAATCTGCGCAGTCGTCCCCAATGCATTTCTGGCATTCAACTTCGTCCGTCTTAATATGTCAGTTGTCCCGTCCACCACCAGTAATTGGTCAGTCGTATTAAATTTGAATTCAAGAGGTGGAAATACTGGTTGGAAATACTGGGTTTGTGAACCCGCTACTATTACACAACAGTTCCATTAGTCAGAGGTACAATAAACTCTGTTGTTACACAGTTTATGTAAGGAAGATTAAGAAGAACAGCTATAGTAGAACGATTGCAATCGTTGCGTAAGAGGAGATAATTAACGGAATCGACGTTGTGGAAGGTTTGTGCTTCCCGATGATCAAAAGGTCATGAAAAGTACTCCAACAGCTCGCGTACCTAAATAAGCGAGAAAAGTTTAGCGAACTTAGGTCGACAAGTTGGCGATGAGGGAGGAGGAAGTAAAAGAGCGTGGAGTTGAAATAATTGCTATTACAGGCAGCTAAGAGAAGTGTTGTGTACACGATCAAAATTTGCTGACATGGAAAAAAAATCAAGAAGACGATCTGAGGTAAGAAAAGTGAGCAGGGATCAATGGCATGCGTCTCAGAAAAACTTTTGCATTCGTCTGTTAAGCGATGGCCGTTGGTTAATCATTCATGTCTAAAAAATGATAGAAAAGGCAGTCAGGCACAAGTAGATTTACATAGGTTAAAGCTTGTGAGAAGAGGTAGGGGGATGCGGACAGCTAATCGGCTTGTCGGAATCAAAGGTGTACAGGTGTAAGGTTAGGGGTAGGAGAAGATGAAGAAAAGAAGAAACACGTTGTATGCCTGGCAGACTTACTGGCTTGATTAAAATGATTTGCCATGATATTCGCTCGGAGGGTGAGAAATGATGAGCACGTTTTCTTCCGCACCTGTGCTGTGGGTCCATGTACATGTGCACCGACTGGAGTACGTAGAACTCGACTTGCTGGTGGAAGTTTAGCGATTTTAGCAAGTTATTCTCCCTCTTACTGAGCTGTCATATCAATCTACATTTATTAGACATTTGTTGCCTGAGTGAAATAATCGTTCAGTCCTCATCATTCGAACGGATGAAGCAAAGTCGAGGGCGTTGAGCTCTTAGGAATGGTTTAAGTCACATAGAGTGTGTCGTCCTTGCTTTCTGAAATCCTGCGAAAGGTAAAACCAGCTTCTGGAAGACTTACGCACGGACTGAAGCAAGCAACCAAAAGGGGATGCATCAGCTGTCGAGTCCATACGAATATTCCAATATACGTTTTTCTCGAGTCAGAAATCAAATGGTAGCTAATATGCTATAATTAAGGATCACACAGGGCTAATTACAAAATCGTTTGATGATAAGAGGAAGGAAAAAAACGGGCATGGAAGCAGAGCCGGCTCAAGATTCCAACACCCACATCTAGATAAGAAAGTGTGAGAATGCAAGCAAGGGGACTTTTCAAGACAAGGATGGCGTGAAATTTTACAGAGATGGTTTCACGCCAGCATCAAGATGCGAATAACTCGTTATTGTAATTTCATGTTTAATGCACTCTTGCCTAGCGTTCCTTCAAGTAGTTGCAAATCTTCTGATAGGCTCAACTCGCCCACCTGTCGGCTGACTCGGTGTATGCTCTGATGAACTGGTCACCGTCACCGCGTCATCTTCAAGTTCTAT
>VRMD01000951.1:0-20041 GCA_009872375.1 Sminthurides bifidus | reverse complement strand
ACCTACCGAAGGACAAAAGAATATCTTAGTCCTTGTTAAGCCTGAGAGTTAATGCCTACATCAAGGGAAAGTATTCCATGTTTTCTACTCAAGAAAACCGGGTGTTTTGAAGAAAGTCCTAGCACAATTTCAAAGAATTGTCAGCGGTTCAGCTTCACATCATCGTATAACATTAGGGGAAAAGCTGTTGGACCTGTAATCTTTCATTTTCATGGCAATTGGTGCTATCGTGATCGCTCCTCCAAATATCATTGCAAAATCAGCTCATACATGCATTAAATAAGTTCTTTGAGCTGGGGATAAGCGAGATGTAATGGATTCCAATACGAATAACATATGCAGCATTGCTCCAAAAACATGCTTCCTGCATAATTCACCTCTCCGCATGAAGCTTAAGAGATGAAAGCTGAATTAATTATGCAAGCAGGTAGTAACTCCAACTTCATAATAGGAGTTTTTCACGAGTTTACTGAAGCTAATAGTAGGCCTGCCGAACGAGTTTAGCTTGCCTACAATCTTAATCCTGGCTACACAAACCGACTGATTCAGGGTGTTTGCCTTTTTTATGAACGAAGAATCAACATCGCAACACACCTAAGCCGACATCATTTACCCATAAACCTTTGCTGGACTGTCAACGCTTTCATTGCTACAGAAGTATAGCTAGCGCAGCCAATATTATCCACCAGCAAACTAGAGGACACAAATTTTAAGGATTGAATTGAGTTTAAAAGTGCTGGTATAAAGATCTGTTCCCATTCTGCGCATCTGCCTTCCAACACAGTGCTAATGGCCTCACCTGACAAAAGCAAATTCAACATTTATCACGCCCACTGCATTATGTTATCTTTTTTCATCTGAGCCAATGACAAGGAGCTTACGATTAACACTTAAACTGGCATTGTACTAATGGTTTACATGATTATTAGTCGAGTTTTCTCTTTTGCTATTTGTTAGGGCACTAATTATGAAAGTAAAACCTAGTGGGATTAGTGTTTACCCGTGACCTTGCCTCTTGAATGAATTGTGAAAATGCTGCTTCTGATTGTAGCTAGAAGTTCATCTCAAGCTTAGCATCATTGCTTTAGCAGAATTCCCGAGATCGTGAGTAGCATCAAGTTCATTCTTACAATCAGAATCTAGCATCATGTAGCCCTCTCGCTCTTGATGGTGACATTTTAACATACTCCGACGACAAGTTTACACAGATGTCATTTCAAACTGAAGAATTCTAAACTGCAATTTGAGACTTGGCTAATCGCACCTTCTAACACCTAACACAAACACACATTATTGATATGGACTGGGAACTGAAGGAACCATTTGTACTAAAACTCACTCACTCGACATATCTCATTGCAAAGTACACAGAATTGAAAGAAAAAACGACATTGCATAAGTGTGAATACGAGTGAAATAAATGAAGTCATAATTACAAGAACTATTTTCACGCAAACAACATGCAATTTGAATTTTAACGACAGTGAGGTTACCTAATCTCAGCTAACTAAAGAAAATGCTTGGCAGTGTTGCAGAGTGCGAGATAAGGGAAAGAGTCGTGATATTTCTATTATCAATATTTGTAGATTACGGCGCCCAAACATGCTTTTAATCGGACATGCTTCAGATCAACGCAAGGCTGATCCTACAAGACGTAGCGGATTGTAAGGACAGCGTGAACCATTCTAGTGAGCAAGTTAACAATGGCAACTGCTATAACACTGACGCATTTTTCGTCATACAGCAACCCACGATTAATTAAGGTACCTCAATCGTCTGGGTAGTTACTGTGTCTTCGTTTTTGAATACCAAAGACAGCAGCAAAAGATCTCGGTAAAATCTAAAATCCTTAGATTATCTCTCTCTTCGCTATTGAAAATTTAAAAACAGTTTGCTTACACTTCGGTGCCTTTTGTCGTCGGAAGCGTTGACTGAACTAGATCGATGGCGAAACATGTCCATGACCTTGGACACGGGACTTCTAAGACTTTCTGAACCAGATCGAGGCCGATGACCAGAAGTTGAGCCAGATTGATTTTTCTGTGATTCACCGCTCGAGGAGTTTGGCGAACTCAGTAAGGAATTCTGTTTCCAATACAGAAAAACAGATTACATGGAACTCAAATGATCGTGTTGGTGAATACATTCAGCGTCATTTGTCACTTGTAACTTTCACGTCAATCAACTTCCATCCAACAGCTCAATTTCATTGACATGTTCCTCACCTGTACTGCATTCCTCATCGTAGAAATGAAGGTAGGTTTCTTGAGCCGTGACGCATCTGATTTAGACCGTGGTCGGAAGGCATCAAATAAACTACTTGTCTTTGAATGACTAGGCTTCGATGGACCGATCACTTCGTCGCCAGAACAATGCCTAGTCCGTGTGTCTTCTTCCCGTTCCTTTGGAATATATGGCCTGGGTAATCCAGCCGGCAATGTGGAATATACTGCCTCTTCAGATACCTCGTCCGCATCTTCCGTTAAAATCGACGGAAGCTGATGACCTCGGAAGCTCTGAAGGAATACGCCAAATAAGGTGAGATTGATACTCAGGCTCAAATTTTATACTGTTAACTCAGCATGAACAACGGGCTTACTCTAAACGATCTTCGGCTGGAATCAGCAATCCGACGAACCCATATTTCCTCTGACTTCTTAACTGTTGTTGGCTTTGTTTCTGGCGTTCCATTTTTTTCAGTTCCACCCGTTTCAGACTTAGACGATGTTTTCGGATCCACAAAAAGCTCTGCTAGCTTATTACGCGCTTTGGACCCAGCCGATTCCTCGTTGGGAACCGGCATTTGTACTTCAACCTTGACTCCATCTACGGCATTACCCTCTTCGTTGGATTCCAAAAGAACATCGGTAACCTTGAATTTGCTCTCCCTCAGCTCCGTGAACTTTTCCAGCGTTGAAAGGGTTTTTTCATCAATTCCGATGGATCCAGCTCGTGGTCGCTCTTTGCCCTCCATTTGAAACGAAGCTGTAAAATCACATCAGTAATCAGACTACCAATCAGCGATGTAATGGCCCCATTGTTTTCTTTCCGTTTCGCGAATGAGCAGCAACACGTAAGAAACTTTAACTCTTTCTAAGTCATAAAATCTCAAGGCTTCAATTCATCTGCAGCAAAGTCGTGAATTCCTTACAGTGCATTATTCTATCGGTCACGACACATACATTCAATATGATTTGGGTTATGCAACAGACTAATCTCCATAGCAATCAAATCACAATAGCTACACTAAAACATCGATCTGTGTTAGTGTGTCAGAAGCAACTAAAATTGTGAAATGAATCTGTACTTACTTCAGGAACCCGGATAAAGTCACCTCAAACTGCCGTTCAAGCTGTCCAGACAAGCTACCAGCAGAATTCAAGGAACGTCTGAAGGACTTCAAGTCGGCTGTCACGCAATGCACTAACATTCCTTTATGTCGGACCTTTTTTACGTTCTTCAAACTTGACACATCATCTGCACCTCCACTTTTCACGTCTTGAAATGACGAAGTTCACGAAACAACTATCCGTATGGCTCACAAATTTCCTACAATCACCTTCCTGGTCAGTTGTTTTGTCTTGAAGCTAGCTTATGAGCTATAGCAATAGGTCAATCATTGAATTTGATTGTAAACTCGAATCTATCAAAAATCTTTAAGAAAAAATGAACAAGTGTGCTCCCCTTCAGCTCAGCAACAGTAAGTTACGAAGTAATCCGAGACAAGAGCTAAAAAACATTCAACATTAATATGTTCAGGGCTGCTAAGAGAACATGGACAGAGGTTAGAATTCGTAGACAAGATCAAGGGATAAACTACACCATAAAAATAGATTGACTCTCTTCCTCTACAGCCCAGAGATAATGCAAGCCATTTGTCGGCTTTGTTGAAAAGTTTTAGCGTGCAAAATGGCTTCAACGTCTTTATACCCTTGTTACCCTAACTTATTATAACCGCTGATGCGTTTAATTTTTTCCCATCACGTGTAAGTCCAGTTGCTAAGTCAGTACCAGTATCAAATGAACTCTTTTATACCATTGCGGAATATTAAGGGTTAAGGAAAAAGGAGAGACCTCAAGAAGAAGAATGTACAGTGCTAGACGAGATTCGCTCACAGTAGAAATATTGCACTGCCTAAAGCTGTCTGAGCGTTAGAATATCTTAAGAGCTTGTACGTAAGTGTGAGTTAGTAAAATTAAAACGCTGATTCTTCAACATGCAATCCTATCACACTTCGCAAAATATAACGCAAGCAATTTTTTCTGCACTGAATTTGCATAAAGTAAAACTTATATTTACCACCGTACCAGCCCAGCTGACTCGCAGGGTTCAGCGTTTCTCTTCACGTTTTGTGGGCCCCGGGAGGGAGAGGACAGTCACTGCTTTCTCCCTGTGTGTTAAGTAAGGCATTAGATTAGAATAGAAAGTAGGAAAATGAAGTCAAGTTCTTTCTTTTCAATTTCAATACTCGCCTTTCGTGATCGATCAATTATGCTTTAATCTTAAAATAGTACATGATTACGTCTAAAACAACATTAAGAGTAGATTTTGCCCTTGAGGAAATCGCATTCTGCAATGCAGATAGCATAGGTGTGAGAGATGGGAGGAACAAAGAGGTGACATTGTACGTTTTGCAAAAAACATGTGTGCGGAAATTATAGCTACATGTATGTATGTACATGACGGGTGTCACTTTTGGCGGGCTTCTTCCTATCAGCTCTTGCACAACTCAATTTTTCTTTATTAGAAGTCCTGGCAAGTTTTCTCAGGTGACGATATTTCGTGATCTTATTAAAAGAAACGTTGGTGAAATTCCTTGTCACCATGGTAACTGCACTTTTACACGGTGTATCACTAGGTTTGTATTGATGTTGCACTGGTTTTTGTGGGATTGAATGTCCAGGGTCTTTCCTTTTGCAGAAGACTGACAATCCAGGGGAGCAGCAGTACCTGGACTTGATTCGCAATGTATTGGAAAAGGGAAGCAAGAGAACTGACCGGACAGGTGTGGGTACGATTTCGACCTTTGGAGCTCAAATGAGATTTGATCTGAGAAATGGTATGCGTACTACAATGAATATTATTTGTCACCATGACTCCCATTTCTGAACGTATCTGAAAGCTGAGGCTTTGATTATGTTCTGCTTCTTTGTTCACAGATCAGTTTCCTTTGCTGACAACGAAGAAAGTGTTCTACAAGGGGATTTTGAAGGAACTGCTGTGGTTCATTCGTGGCAGTACAAACGCAAACGAGTTGAAGGCTGAAGGTGTTCATATTTGGGATGGCAACTCGTCAAGAGAGTTCCTAGACTCCTTGGGGTTCACTGATCGAGAGGAAGGCGACCTGGGTCCGGTATATGGGTTTCAATGGCGCCATTTCGGAGCTGAGTACAAGACCATGAGAGATGATTACGAAGGTCAAGGTGTTGACCAGCTGAAGCAAGTCATTGATATGATTAAGAATCAGCCTGATTCAAGGAGAATCATCATGAGTGCTTGGAATCCGGTGGATTTACCGAAAATGGCCTTGCCTCCGTGTCATTGCTTGGCTCAGTTTTATGTGGATATTGAGAAGCGGGAGCTTTCTTGTCAACTGTATCAGCGATCTGCAGATATTGGCTTGGGTAAGTAGGCTGATGGAGTTGATATTGATAGATTTCTCCTGATTCACGTCCGTTTCTGTGACTAAACGTTGATATCGTTTCAGGGGTTCCTTTCAACATTGCCAGTTATGCCCTTCTGACAAAGATGATAGCTCATGTGACAGACTTGAAGCCTGGGGACTTCGTTCACACGCTCGGGGATGCTCATATTTACACTAATCATGTGGAGGCTTTGAAGCAGCAAATCGAGCGGACTCCCAGACCGTTTCCGGTACTGAAAATTCAGAGAGAAGTAAAGGATATAGAGAGTTTTGTCGTAGACGACTTTGTTCTGAGTGGTTACAACCCTCATGAAAAAATTGAAATGAAAATGGCTGTTTGACCCTAGCCAGTTTCGAAAGATGGACTGAAGAGCGGGTGCCTTAGATGGTATGTTTTTCCTTGCATACTTTTTTGTACGATTTTTTCACTCGAGGAGCAAATAAAAATGGAATACTTGGATGCAATTCGTTGTGTTCGCATTAAATAGGTATAGGAATGACACCAATACTTTGACCATAACCTACGTATATATAGTGCGAGAAGGGAAAATGTCCAATTTTAGTGTCACTCATTCACATTTGAATTACTACGTCACATCTCAGTAACAGGACTTTAACTGCGAAAATTAGGAGATCAGATCGGAGAGCTTCGTTTACTGTTGTTGTTAATAACTTGTGCGTGTTCTTAAACAGCACTCGTAATTCCGTGAGCGATTAGTTTAGCCGACAAAACAAATAGCGCCCAGCCTTGGGGCAACATGCGACAGCCTGCGTATAACGTGTATAATATTGGAAAATGCAGTATGCGGGACATGTGAAAAGTTTTGCCGGTCACTCAGTTGTGAAATACTTTTCTTGAAACTTTGAGAAACTTTCTTTTGCCAAATTAAATAAGAGCAGAATCAAGGATATTAAAATATTTTGTGTTACCATGGAAGATTCGGTGAAGCAAGTTTTCCAGGCCTATCAAGAGGCTATGGATGACGAGCAAAAGTTAAGAGAGGTACGATAATTATGGATCACTTGATTGTTGTCAATTACATACATGATTTTATTTCGGGAGTTTTAACGAGATTACATTTTTTGTTGCAGAATATCAAGCTTACCACCAGAGAGTTGGAGAGAGTAATGAAATCTATCCTAGGAATAATGCAAGGGATTCATCAGGATGTAGGATCTGATAGCAGTGAGTGACGTCGTTGATAATCATCGGCCTATTTCATGCATATGACAATATTAGCAATAATACTTTAATTTTTTTCTTGCAGTTAAGAACCTGATCGCACAATCTCGTTCGACCTTGACCATTTCCATAATGCCATTGCTGCAGGAACTTGCCACTAAGGTGCCACCGGGTGACTACTTCAAATTCAACGACATGTGGAGATTCATAATGACCAAGCTCTGCTTTTCATGCTCCCTGATCACGTTCTTGGAGACTAATGAAGTGCCACTTCGGCAGGCAGTTGCAGACATGCTCGGGCGTAAGTGTTGTATTTTCCAAAAAACTTTTTGTCATTTTTGATCCCTGGCCTTCTTATTATCTAACTAAAAAGACTTCTTTGTAGTGTCATTGGATCCTAAGGCAAGCAGCATATACCTCGACGTAGAGGATTACTTACATGGACTTTTGCAAATGGCATCTGAACTCTCAAGATTTTGTACCAACTGCGTCGCTCAAGGTACGCCAGTTTCGTTGCAGAATTTGGGTATTGGAGATCTATAATGTGATTTATTCCCATTCTTTTTGATCATTAGGAGATTTCGAGCGTCCTCAAAAAATTTTTAAGGCCCTAACAAATTTGCAAGTTGCCTTTGGAGAGTTGAACTTGAAGAATGATAGCCTGCGACGCATGTTTGACGGCCTTAAGTAAGTTGCGTTTTATCTCCATCCAGCAAATCCTTATTTTCTCTTTTAACAGCTACTTCTTAATGATATAATGTCTTACAGGTACGATGTCAAAAGAGTTGAGCAAATCATGTACGATGTTAGTATAAGGGGTTTAGTTCCCAAAGACAGTGATCCTGGGGAGAAATCAGCAACTGAGCCAGCTACTTGAGTCAATTGGCGTTTTCTCAACCTTGAAAGACTGCAGCGATTTAATTTCTCAATGAGTCCAATTTCTGGCTATTCATGTTGTAATATTTTTATGAGCATATTATTATTTATGTTCAATTTGACGGTGAAGGTGATAGAACTAGGTTAGCGATTTTTCCAGAGAATCAGGGAAGTACGCTCTAACATCTCGGTCGCACGAATGAACTTCAAGCTGCTGCCGTACAATGTGTATGTACTATGATGTCGTTTGTTGGTTATAAAATTGAAAACGAAATGAAATGACTCGGACCGCAGTGTCATAAATTATATTTAACCTAGCTGGATCGCGTTTGCAAACATTTTGAGAAAATTGTGCCATGTATCNAATTATATTTAACCTAGCTGGATCGCGTTTGCAAACATTTTGAGAAAATTGTGCCATGTATCGCGATGAGTATTACCGCATCTCCGTGTACAATATCACACTGCATCTCGAGACATCCGTGCCCTGACCATGGGATATTATCAAAAACCCGCAGAGTTTTGATTTTGAGAAAATTTTTTGAACTGCAACCGCCTCCACGTGGAAAGACAGATCACGTGACGATGACGTTGTCTGTGTGTCTGTTGGATGGGACCTTTGGTTGCATATTGTCCTTATGGAAGGATTTGGTATTCCCATAAGAATGAATAGCGATGCAAAAAAGATACGGTGAAGAAGAATCATATGAGTGAGAAAGTAAAAGGGAGAAGTTGGTCTCATTCTCGTATATGCTGACGTGGAGTGTCAAATAGTCTGAAGGTTTCGTGAATACCAGAGGATCAGATGTTGATCCAATCTGAAATTTTGGAAACAAACGGGTGCTAGAACAGTTTTCTGACGTATCAGTGCGTTTCAGTACCATTCTAAAGTTTGGAATACGGCCTGTGAGCTTCAGCTTTAAATAGCAACCAAGGGATTGCGCATCCGGTTAAAAATGCAAGGTAAGCCGCAGAAAATAGCAATTGCCGAAATAATTGTGCGAACAATCTGCAGTGCAGTCTGCTTTTGTTAAAGTCAAGTGTGCTGTTATAATTCAGCCTGCTCTAATTGAAACTACTTAATTCCAGTAGCTGGAGCGTTTAATCCAGGCCAGCTGCCCGGGCTGACCTCGCAAATGAACTCGATGTCAATCAATGGTCAGCCAGGTCCGGCCGCTCCCCCCTCAGGAGTGCCACCTCTTCAATCAGGTGTGATGAAGCCACCACCAGGTCAGATCGGCGTTGGCGGAATGCCAGCAAATCAGCCTGTAGGTCAGCCTGCGCCCGGTGGACAGTTCCAGCCGGCACCAGGGCCAGGCTATCGCCCGCCATCTCAGCCGGGGGCACAAAACATGTATAATGGACCGCCCCAGCCCAATGGTGGTGTGGGTCACATGCCGCCAGTGTCACAGCCTCCACAAATGGGATATCAGCAACAGCCTCCACCGTTTAATGCTCCTCCAGGAGCAGGGCCACAGCAGTATCCCCAAGGCCCTGGACCTCAACCTGGTGGAGGATATGTTTCTCAGCCGGGACCAGCTCCTTTTGGATCACAGCCACCACTTCCAGGAGCCTTTAGTGGACAGCCCGGTAATTTACCGCCATACGGAGCGCAGCAGCAAAGACCACCAGTTCCAGGACAGCCTCCATCAGCACCAGGCCAGCAGCCTTACTTTCCACAAGCAGGGCCACAAATGGCAGGTGGACGTCCTGCCCCGGCTGGATATCCACAACCCGGTAACTTTGGAATGCAGCCTCAACCCGGGCCGTATCCACAAGGTCAACCCGGTGGTCCTATGCCTCCTCAACCAGGCATGCCGCAGCAGTCTTATCCGGGTGCACAGCAGCAGCAAGCAGGAGCTGGAGGACCTAAACGACTGGATCCAGATCAAATGCCTTCTGTGGTTAGTACACCTTGTGTGGTTAGTTATGATTTGGTCAGATGTGACCCAATTATGCTTTGGGATCGGGATGGGCTAATTATTTGACATTTGAAAACATGAATTTCAATGTATTTGGCAATGAAACTAATATCTGTTTTGAATGCAGATTGGAGTAATGCAAGAAGATCAGCAAGCTCGTGGAGGACTTTTCCAGACGAATCAAAGGGGACTAATGCCACCGTTGGTGACGACCAATTTCACAGTAGAGGATCATGGGAATGCTAGTCCAAGATTTATCAGATCAACAATGTATTCCGTTCCAGCCCAGCCGGACATGCTCAAACAAATTGGTATTCCTTTTGCTGTAGTGGTAAGTTATTGATTTTTCGAAGAAGGGAGGTTCGATGATGAAACGTCTTTCCTGTGATAAACCATAAATAATTGTTGAACAGGTAAATCCATTGAGCAATCCCGGAGAAAACGAGCAGCCCATTCAGTGTGTGGATCTTGGACCGATGGGTCCCGTACGTTGCATAAGATGCAAGGCTTATATGTCACCATTTATGCAATTTATTGACGGTGGGCGAAGGTTTCAGTGTTTGTTGTGCAAAGTTCCGACTGAATGTCCCCCCGAGTACTTCCAGCATTTGGACCATCATGGCCAGCGTGTAGACAAATGGGAAAGACCAGAACTGTGCAAAGGAACCTACGAGTTTGTAGCCACGCTGGAGTACTGTAAAGTAAGTGCATTCTTCTGTTGCAATTTGAAGGGTGGAATACCTTTTACCTGCATGTTCTTAATCCAAATATTCTGTGGTTGTTGCAGAACAATACTTTGCCCAAGGAACCGGCTTTCATATTTGTTATTGACGTCTCTTACAATAATGTCAAATCTGGACTCGTACAGCTTCTATGCTCGCAAATGAAGTCCTTGCTCGAGACGATTCCTTCTCATACACCAGTTGGATTTATTACTTACAATTCGAAGGTGTGTAGGATGTTAATGTTGTCAGGGATTTTCGATTTTCCAATCCCTTGTGCTTAAGTTTCATCAGCGCCTGTGTTCTTATTGTTTTTAGGTCCATTTCTATAACATTGATAGCAGCTTAGCGACACCTCAAATGGTAATTGTTCCGGATGTCAACGATATGTTCATGCCTCTACTAAAGGGATTTTTGGTTCCAAGAGCTGAAGCCGAAACTGCAATTACAAACTTGATGAACCAGATACCAATCATGTTCCATGATACCAAAGAAACAGAAGCTTGTCTTGGTGCTGCTATTCAAGCTGGAATGGAAGCTCTTAAGGTATAAATGCAGTTTTGGTGTTGTAGGAAGAGTGAGAGTATGTTTTATAAATCATGTTATGTTTTACATGTGCTTGTAATATTAATATTCCTACAGGCGTCAGACAGAGCTGGTAAACTTTTAGTTATGCATTCATCCCTCCCTTCATCAGATAATGCACCTGGAAAACTGAAGAATCGAGAAGCAGATCGCAGATTGTTAGGCACTGATAAAGAAAAGCAAGTTCTTACCCCTCAAACAACATTTTACAATAATTTGGGACAAGAATGCGTAACGGCTGGTGTATCAGTTGATCTGTACTTGTTCAACAACGCTTACATTGACGTTGCAACAATTGGTCAAGTAGCTCGGCTTACTGGTGGTTCTGTTAACAAATACACTTATTTCCAGGTAATAATAGTCGCTCATCTACGAATTCATTGTATTTGATTATCAATTACCTTGTTCGGTTTAATGAAATGACCATTGTATGCATTCTCAGGCTGACATTGACGGTCCAAGGATTATTGGCGAACTGCGGCTGCATCTTAGCCGTCCTATTGGTTTTGATGCAGTTTTGCGAGTTCGTACGTCTACGGGGGTTCGACCTACAGATTTCTTCGGACATTTTTACATGCAAAATACAACAGATGTAGAATTAGGCGCTATCGATTCAAACAAAGCTATCGCAATTGAAATCAAGCATGATGACAAACTTACCGATGAGGATGGTGTCTATATGCAAGTAGCCCTCTTGTACACCTCGATATTTGGTACGATTCTTTATTTTCCAACTCGCTGCTGTTTGTTTCTGTGACGGCGTGTACTGATGTTATATTCCTTTTTTTAGTCTGCTGTTTGTTTCTGTGACGGCGTGTACTGATGTTATATTCCATTTTTTAGGCCAGCGACGTATTCGTCTTCACAACTTAGCTCTAAATACTTGTGCTCAAATGGCCGACGTCTACAGGAATTGTGAACTAGATACGATCGTTAACTTTTTAGCCAAACAAGCTGTTTCCAAGTCTATGGACTCTAACCCTCAAGCGATCAAAGAAGGAGTTACAGCACGGTGCGTTTCAAACAAACACCTGATTATGCCGTCTTTGACTAATTCATCATGAAAAGCATGCTCACTTTCTGTTTGTTTTTGTGTAGTTGTGCGACCATGCTGGCATCATACAGAAAGCATTGCGCTAACCCGTCGATGCCAGGTCAATTGATATTACCTGAGTGTCTAAAACTTTTGCCGTTGTACATTAACTGTGTCTTAAAAAGTGATGCTGTTGCTGGAACCTCGGAAATCACTCCAGATGATCGTTCTTGGCTAATGTATAATTTGATGACCATGAGTGTTGGGCATAGTGTGCATTACTTCTATCCAAAGCTGTATCCCATAACCGGGCCTACAGCTGATTTAGAAAACCCCTCCCCAATAAGGTGCTCACGTGACAAGCTATCAGAAGACACAGCTTTTCTACTGGGTTAGTCCTCATTCCAGTTACTATTAATTAATACATTCCCTTAATATTATATCTTAAAGAGGGAAAGAGCTGAATTTTATTTATGAAACTCTTCCCTTTGCAGAAAATGGAATTTACATGTTCTTGTGGATTGGTGCCTCTGTAAATCCAGATTGGTTAGGAAACGTTTTGGGTTGCCCAAATCTGGGGCAAATTAACACAGAAACTATTACTGAGCTTCCAGATATTAATACTGACGATTCAATTCGTTTAAGAAGCTTAATTCAGAAACTGCGAGTTAGTCGCCAACGCCACATGAGGGTAAGGAATGTTTGAACGATTTAAAGTAAATAAAGCCTTGTCTTTTTTGAGCTAACCGTTATTTATTTTTTCGTCTTTTCCTTTTGCAGTTAACCGTGGTCAGACAACGAGACAAGATGGAAATGGTAATGAACAGATTTTTGATTGAAGACCGTGGATCAGACGGAACCCCCTCTTATGTAGATTTCCTTTGCCACATGCATAAAGAAATTCGCGCTATTCTCAATCAATAGTAAGTAAGAAGCTTTATTGGTAAGTAGCTGTTACTAATAACTAAGTTAGGGAGAGCGTTTTACTGGGAGTTTGAAAGCCAAATCTATTTATCAACTTTTTAAAAACTTTTCCCAAAGAATTTAAAGCTAAACGCAGCTTGTTGTCGATCTTACGACGTATATTAGCCGTAAGTGCCAGTCTGGAATCACGGTTATCGCCTGAGTATTTGTTGTAATTACCTAATTACCTTGTATCGCTAAAACTACAGTTAATTCAGGTGATACTTAAGTTACTTCGTAAGAGTTTAAATACGTAATTTTGTAAGCAAGCAGCCATATTGCTCCTCTCGCGTTTCCATTGTAGAAAGACAGAACTTGGTATAGTATTAGCGCATTAAATCAACAACTCGTTACACTTATAAAATACTTAAATGGCTGTACGCTGTTCTTGCACTCAGCAAGTGCCTACATTTACCACAGATGCTGACTGATGCAGCTATTTGAACGACCCTGTTACTTAACTAAACCGGGTCAGAAAGGAAGGAAAGAAAGGAAGGAAAGAAAGGAAGCCAGTATTTTAAAATCTTGTAAACTGCCGCAAGTCATTAAGTTTAGGTTTTCTTCTTTGAAGCTTACTTCGGGTCGAGCATCTAACTTTTAAAATTCAGAATATCTACATTTATACATGTACAAAACAATCACTTTATACATATACCTAAGGTCTAAAGGACGGTCTACGTCTGTAACTCTGAGCTCCGGTCTCGTCCTGCACATAGAACTGATCAGGGTTCTTCTGCCTGTCGTCATGGTTAACCTTTAACTGCGTTCCGACTTGCACACTCCAAGGCTCGTTGCCGCCAGGCGCGTCGATGTTATTGCTAGGCTGACCTCCGTGGTAACGACCGTAGTGGAAGTTCTCGCTGTTGCGTTTCCTATCCCTGGCACTGTTCACCTGCTCGTTTCGAATGGAGCCCTGAAACAATAACGCATTTCAATGAATTCAATTCATTTGTTACGAAGTTGAACGAATTCGTCATTCACGCCGTCAATGGTAATTATCACGGCTAAGCTCACTAACCTGTGCATTGTACCCAAGTTGCGCATCGATTTGCTGCTTGGTCAAGAACTGGTTCGGGTTCATGGGGTAATTTCCGCTTCCGTATCTGCTATACGCAGCTTGTCTGGGTGCCGCAGCGTAAATGTCGTTGATTTCACTTGGTTTCTGCCTGTAGTAAAACTCTCTAGGTCGATGTCTCGGAGCATACTCTCTGCCTCGTGAGCTAATCGAATTCCTTCTGCTCCTCAAATTGTTACTTGCCATAGCAGCTTCATCAGGCATCCGAAGTGGAGCTAGGGAAAAAGGGTCATAGACTCCAGACGAAGGGATCGGTGCATACAAACCAGCTCGTTGTACCCCAACAATTGGCTGAGCAAGCCTTTGATACTGGAGGGCTCTCATCAGATATTCCCGGTCAGAAAGGTATGCAGGGACGAGCTTCAGCTGCCTGCCTGCATGGACAGCGTTCGCTTCCAGCGTTCCAGACCTCACATTGCAGGAGACCAGTGAAAGCATCATGGAGTTCAGTGACACAACGAGGAGTATCGTTGTACTGAAGGGTTTCCGCGCCATCATGGTGACTTTCTACTTGCCAATGGCGTCGATAAGAAAGAGGGATTTGACAACTTGACGGTCGGCCCGCGGAACAGTGTGAGCAGGTCAAAACACTTTCGATTTGTAAGAAAAAATCTGTGTTTTCTCCTTTCTCAAGTTTTTTTTACGGTGACTCAAGAGAGTGATCCTGCAAACAAAAAGATAAGCTTCATTGCACTTCATTGATAATAAACTGGTTTCGCATTATACTCATGTAGCCCATCCGTAGGGAAGGAACGTGAAAGAAAAGCAGCTTTCGAAAGCAAAAACCTTTGGTTGCATTATTGATTTATTGCAGCGATCGTGTTTTCCATCATCTCCTGGTACTATTTTGATCATTACTAACCACTTAACCACAACCAAGCACATTGTCACTCCTCTTGACTTGGTGACTGTTCCATCTTTTACTCTTTATCAAAACGTTTGTAGGGGCTAAAGAGTGTTCTCGTACGGCATCGTCAAATGCCTTAAAGATTCCTTACTAACCCCTGGTTCTATTTCAGCTTAACGTCTAGTCCACACAAGTGCCTCTTTGCCATGGAGCGTCTTCTCATTTCAAGCTATTAATTTGAACATAACAAAAAGTCACGTGCAGGTCGGTAGGAATGAAATGGCGAGCAGATGAAATGAAAACGAAGAGCTTGCTGGATATTCCCACGATTGTGTCGAATGAAAAAGCCTGACTTCCGCTCTAGGAAGTGCTTATGATTGCACGAGATTTTTATTCTAAGAGCGTGCGAATTCCCCGTGGTATGAGCACAGAACGCCTATGAACTTCCGCTCAGATCCAAAATCGTCCACGTAACATCCCTCAACCCCAAACAATTTACTCGGAGCTAAATATCCGTGCATTAAATTGTACCGGCGTGAGTCTGCTCTTGCAGAAACCGAACCGACTCTACGATGCTTTATCTGCTTGTAAATCATCTCATCCCAGGTTGTTTGTAACAATGACCTTTGGCTCTCCGTTGTGCACCACTGCTTGCAAATTTCACTTTCAGCGCATCTATCCCTACTCACCGTGGCGAAAAACATGCATTACGCAAGTGGAAACGTCAAAATGGTTCAGAATCTTCTTGCGTTTTGCCAACTTCAGATGATTTGCAACTGCAGCAATTCAGACATGTTATTATGAGACCATTGAGCTTTTGACAAGGCAGTTAAGCAAATCGTCTTAGACGTCCTCTCCTGAAGATGATCATTAAGTGAGACTGTAAAAAAGGTTTTGAATGCCTCTAAAGCCTTTAAAGCGTTACTACCATCGCCTATTGTTTCTCATTGTGACTGGAAAATAAAGTAATCGGAGGATCTCGGAGGCAGTTCAATGCATATTTCCACATAAATCTTGTTACACTATGTCAGTCTTGCCTTGTGGGCTGATTCATGATCCTGAGCTAAATTCAAAGAAAGCAGATAGCGAATTCGCAGGCCTTCATCTAGACACACATTGTCGCAATTTCCGTAAGACGCTTCGCTTTGCCCACGATCCAAGGCCATCAGAAACGTTGTCTCTGCCGTGCCTCTGCTACAGTTACAGTTGCCACAATGAAGTTTTGCGTTAGCGTTAGCCAGCTTAGATCAAATGCAATTGTGGCGAAAGGAAGCTAGGGGTTACACTGAAAACGTAGTCATCTGATCTTGTGTTGCGAATCTTTCCACCTGAGGTGAGATCATGAGGCACCGCATCCTCATGATTAGCCTGTGCAGAAAGGTGTTCACCGGCATGCTTCTGTTGCAGGTTGAGCTCAAAGAGATTTAAAGCATTTGGGTGGTGAAAGGTGGTAGTAGAAAGGAACTTGTCATGATTACAAGTGAGGGAACGGATATGCAATGTCACATTGGTGATTTGGAGAATGATTTCTTTTTTTGGCAACCAGTCCTGCCCTTTACCTTCATCACTGAAGTGAGGAGCAAATTCGCAAATCGAATTAATTCCATTGGCATAAACAACAAGAGTATCTAATTATAATCAAAGACGCCCAGGTTGCAACAGTTCATTGACGTTGCGTGGCGACGTTTTTCCTTTTCATTTATGAGTGACAGCAATGGCAATAAACTTAATTCTAGATTTGCATGAGATTACATGGAATGTTTAAGAAGTAAGAATTTTGCAATACTTGCTGATACCTTTTTGAAATGTTTTCTATCGCTTTTAATTTGTTCGTTTATTTTTATTTGTCAGCTAATTTATTCTAGATTTGCATGAGATTACATGGAATGTTTAAGAAGTAAGAATTTCGCAATACTTGCTGATACCTTTTTGAAATGTTTTCTATCGCTTTTAATTTGTTCGTTTATTTTTATTTGTCAGCTAATTGCACCTTGCATAAGGCTTGCGTCTTCAATGCTTAAACCTATCATATAAATCTATCGTTGTTGTTTAAGTGAACCTTTTAAATTGAAACATGGAAGCTTTCAAACATTATGTAAGACTTGGTGAGTGAGAGTGCCATGTAAAAGTGGCATGGGACGGGGCACATGGCAAGGAACATAATGACAATTTGCTTTTGCAATTACAAAGGGATGCACTTGTCTTCGGCGTAACAACTGTCACAATGAAAGCTGTAATACGTTTTAGTAACGCCTGATGAATTTATGCATATCCATGCACTTGCCTTGGCTGCCTGCAAGATAACGGCTAACAGGTGACTCGGTATCGATAGTTAGTTGGCAGATCCTCCTGCAATGTTAGCTGAAGAAGTAGCGGTTGTGGCCCTTACGATGATTTGGGTTCATCGCATTAACAACAAGTACATAACGTTGCTATTGGTGTCAGGTCCATCCAGATAATGTATAGCATGTGATGCATCTCATTTGACCTGGACAACGTGTCACAGTTACGACCAGACATGAGCTAAAATATTTGCTACTAAACGACCTGATTAGCTACCTTTTGCCGAGCATAGAGCTATGAGTTGTGAACCCATCTGATTAAAGTCATGCCAGAAGCCGGATTGGATTCCAAACTAGCTTTGTAGCTTTGTTTCCCTAACCAGCGGAAGCGATTTTGGTCACTCATCCATACCCAGTATTGAACCAGGTGTGTCAAAAGGCAAAGGTTTTGCAAAGCATGAATGAACCTACGTCGCAACTTTTCCAACTTCACTAGCCTCTTGTTATGCACTACTCCAAGCCAAAAAGCGTTTTGCCAAAAGCAAACAATGCTGCGCAAACTTGTGCTCAGCCGATTGACAGCTAGTATTCTGGTCCTCACATGGCTCAAACGAAATGAAATCAGTTCGAAGAAGGCAGGGCGGATGTTATAGAATCGCTTAATTTTCCAACATGCCACTCACCCTCCTTTTGTTCCTTGAACTAAATTGGACCGGCTTTCCGCTTTTCTCGCTACGTTGAGCGAACGAAGGTGCACAAGCCCCGTGTGATGTGACCATGTCCACTAATCCATTAACAAGAATGCGATAGCACATTACACCACTTTACTACACACACCTCGTTGCCGCCAAGACGGTAGCAAAAATCTTTTCACCTTGTCACGACATAAGGAAAAATTTGCCTTAGAGCCACTTGAATTTCTGCAATTGAGCTTTGAGATCCTAGGATTTAAGCAAGGAATCATGATGTGATGACGCGATGACTGATAATCATTTTCGCAAACGTTTGCGAAATAACGGCTCCACTGAACTTGAGAATTTACCGAAACTCACGAGAACTTGTTAGGCATAAGTGTGTGAACGGAGTGGTTATTGTGATGACGCGATGACAGATAATCATTTTCGCAAACGTTTGCGAAATAACGGCTCCACTGAACTTGAGAATTTACCGAAACTCACGAGAACTTGTTAGGCATAAGTGTGTGAACGGAGTAGTTGCAGCTGACGATAATTACCTAACGTCTGTTCATCTCATTACACGTTATCGTTTGTGTGTGTGGCTTACTTCCGACCTGCCGTATGCGGTGCGGCACCAGGTGGGTGGTTGATATAACGGGAACCGCGTGCATGTTTTGCCAAGTGTATAATTTGATTGCCCCATGCTTCTTTGATTGACAACCCCGTTTCTGGGGTGAAACTGGTCTGGGACGAATCCGAAGAAAGATGTGGACCCAGATGCATTTAAGGAGATGCGAACTGAGGCAGTGGAACTCTCAAAACTACCTGTTTAATCCGAGTACTGGTTCAGAACCATCTTGAGCATTTATGCAATAATTGGACAATGTGACGAAAGAATGAGAGGTGACATGCGAACTTGAGGACATGACTGGCGTGAGAACAATGCAGTGTTTTCACCAGCCGATGTCATACTCGGGCATATCATCTGGTATTGCAAGCTTTTGCCTCGTCATTTGAAGATGGCTTGAGTGCATCTTGGACTACGGAACGGCCACTTGAGCTGACTTAAATCGGTACGGTTTGCTGGGCAATCCCTGTGCTTACTTGGAAAAAAGTGACGTTTCTCTCTTCTGGTACTGTTGCAATCACAGCATTGTTGTCTCGGAAAAGAGGCAATTGTTGGAAGAAAACATGTCATAAAATTTAATTTCATGTTTCGCTCATAGTACTTAGCGGTGACTTCGTGACCGATTCTTCTCCTTTCCTTCATGGTTTATGCAATTATGGAACATAACACGCCTAACGGGTAGATAAAAGTGGAAAAGTTGGTTACCAGTTACTATGACTGTCAGTGACAGCCTTGTTTGTTTGACTTACTAACTTGAAACTATGTTTTCATAAAATCATGCAGGATGAAAAAATAGACGGGCTGAAGATCGTGAGCTTTATCGGTTCAGGTCAGAGACATGGGTCACGTTCGGTCCGTTCCCTGAGGCAGTTTAAGACCTGATTTGATGCACAAGGCAATGATACGAGTGGCCTTCGACCTTCTATGGACTGGCCACAATGCAATGCTAGTGTAGCTTAAGGTCATTACCTATTTATATCATTCCGTCCTGGGCCACGTTTTGGGAAACATGCTATTTAGTTTTATTTGTGATAATATAAGTTTTCTTACCTTGAGAAGGGTTACTGAAACTTGAACCAATGTCCACTGTCTTCTTAACTGTTCCAGTTCGTTTCAACCAGTTGAAATCCGTCAATCTTCCTGTTTATCTTCTTTTACGAGTTGCACAACGTTACGAAAGAATCGTCGGCGGTGGCTTGGTTTCCAGTTCCAGCTTACGAATGAACATTTCTCGCCAATGTCACACTGAAGTTCCCAGTCGAGCTTCACAAACCCCAAATGAGTTTTCCCGTCCACGATTTTGTGGTTACATCAAAGTAGGCCCACAGTAGGAAGAATCTACAGGTCCGAAATTCCTTCTGCCTAGTTTTTTTCCCAAACTTTTGGGAATCCAATTCCCAAATGCCAAATTTTACGGTGCAAAAACCACAGATTCGGCCAGAACTCGGTCGGAAGCCTTTCCAAGCCTTTCTCACGGCGGACGCCTCGAAGTAGATTAAAGGTGAAAAACAAAGCCACAAGATTCAGAGACGGTGGGCAAATAATATCTTGAGTGCAACAAAGAAGAAGAATGTTCTTGCGCTGGAACTCGTAAATTAAGTTG
>VRMD01000950.1:0-20044 GCA_009872375.1 Sminthurides bifidus | reverse complement strand
TCGTTAAAACCTTCGAAATGTAACTTTGGATTCCCTGAATGTAGCGTTCTCGGTCATCTCGTTGGTGTCAATGGAATGAGGATTCATCCAAATAAAATCAGATCTATCACTGCAATGCCAACCCCCATACAACAAAACATTGGTCAAGTCATTTCTTGGAGCAACAGGATTTCTCCGTCGATACATCTACAATTTCAGTTTGATAGCCAGACCCCTCACGGATTTGTTGCGTGCTGATACTCTTTTTGAATGGATGCCCGAATGTCAAAAACTTTTGAAACATTGAAGGAAAAACTGGTAACCGCACCTATACTTTCCAAATTTGACAGAAACTTGCCACTTATTCTACAAACAGATGCCAGTTTGATCGCCATTAGTGAAGTATTACGACAGAAACAAGGTCCTAATCAAGATTTAGAACGAATACTTGGATATTTCTGCCGAAGATTAACTCGAGCCCAACAAACTTATACCGTGTCTGAGCAAGAATGTTTAGCCGTCGTTGAGAGCTTGAAATCATTTAGGCATTTCGTCTTTAACCATCCTGTCATTTGCCTTACGGATAATTCAGCTTTGGTCAGTAGTTTGTCTCTGAAACATAGTTTCAACAGCCGTCTCCTGCGATGGGCTCTCAAACTGCAAGCCTACGACCTTACGATCAAACATATCAAAGTATCAGTCAACGCACGCCCCGATCTGCTCTCTCGCCTTCCACCTGATCTACAAGTTAAGATTTTTTGAAAAGAAAAGAATCCTAACCTTGAAGATTATGTCTGGACTTCTATGATTTCCGTAGATGAGATTTAAGAAGCTCAAGAATCGGAGTATGCTTCCTTCCTGGATAAACTAAGAAGTGGTGAACATAACTTCTTAAACTCTCATACTTACTTAGTAAGAGATGGACTATTGATGAAGATTGTTAAAAATGAAGAAAAGATTTTAGTAAAACGCTCTCTACAGCGAAGACTAGTTTTGGTTTTTCACACTGATCCAATGACTGGTGCACATCAAGGAATAGAAAAGACTTACCAACGTCTCCAAGCTATGTATACATGGAAAAAATGAAAAAAGAAAAAAAATGGTAAATAGTTAAAGAAAAATGATGTCGTTAAATGGAAATTATGAAGATCACTCCCACTCCAATCGAAATCCAGACTCCAGTGGAAATAACAGCCTCGGAACTTGTGTCCCAAATCGTTTTTTTGACCCTTTGCGTTGTGGTTTCCTCCATCCTCACATCCGATATTTCTCTTCTACTATTCCTTTCCACCTCCAGTTCCTTTGGAATCCTTACATCCGGCATTATGTCCCCGCACCCGCTTAGATTTTCCAGAATTCGCGACTCGCCATAGATAAATTGCCTCGGTTGTGGTATATTTTTCAACTCACAGTAAGTATAATCACTTTGGTAAGTTGGCCGGGACAATGTAGACGCACGCATTAAAAGCCAAGCAGTGTCTGCAATCTCTCGTAGAACACCCGTCTGTAACCATAACCATTGAAATTTCGAATTAGTATTATCATATTAACATCACTTCCCTGAAAATTGAACTCTTACACCATTTGTCTTACTAACCGCATAAATTTCTACTTTCGTATTGACATCATTTACTTACGTGTTGGCTCCCTGTACACGATTGTGTCAGTTTCAGCCCCAGTTGGAATCAGAGTTGGTCTGGCCAAAACTGGGGTGCGCAACATAGGGTGGGCAAAACTGGTTTTAACCAGGGCAAAACTTAAGTCACTGGTTTAAACCACTACTGTTGTCACATATGTTAAAGGTTTTCCATACGTAGCAATTGAATCTAATAGTGTTCAAAACAGCATTGAATGCAGAATTTGAGCACTATCAGTAATAATCAAGTTAAATAATTATTCTGTCCACCGATGACCAAAACGTTTTCAATCAAATACATAGCTTCTGCTTTTTATATAGAATTGAACGTGACTTCATGACTCGCTATTTGTTGAATATGATTTTTGAAAATCAATTATATCATGTCAACAGACGTAGAACTTAATCAAATTATGCTCAGATCGGCTGCTTAAATAGTACTGCTTTCGTCATTCATTCAAACTTTACACGCTTAATAGCATGCCTATTCCCATGAATAGAATTTTGGCCGGTTGAAACCAGTTTTGATCGGCTAAAACTAGTTTTGCCCGGTGGCTGGTCAAAACTGCATGAAGTGGACAAAATACCAAGCCTGGTTGGAATCCACGCCATCCACAAAATAGCAACACAAATTTCTTTCACCCAAAACCTACGCTTCACTTTCGGTTTAACTTTTCGCGAATTGACCTGATTTCGCTTCATTTTCTTCACAAATCTCACTTCGCTTATTCATAATAATAATATAATAATAATGGTTTATTCGATTTGGCTCAGCCCTTACGAATATAAACACTTGCTTTCATTGAATGATTCTTACATGTTTCTGTAGAAATTGCGCCTTAAAATTAAATTATTACATAAAGAAACTATTGTTTGTGTGGAGAGTGTGTTTAACAGGGTTACAATTTTTCTCTTACTGTATTGAGTACTGAGTTGGGTAGGAACTTCCTGCAATCAACGTAAAGTGGACATTCAACTAATAGATGATACAAATCTTCTATACTTCGCATATTACATACATCACATTCAGATATACCTTCTAGTTTTTTCCATTCCTCATTCATGCCATTGAGACTGACGCATTTACCATTGATCACGAGGAACTGTTGATCACACCTTATGCTTTGTATTAGCCTAATGTTGTTCCATTTTTCATCAAGATCAAAGTGCTCCGATATTCCTTCTTTCACCTTAATGGTTTTGTAGATTTTCTGACTCCTCGTCATGTACGCGACGTCATTGTTAACTAGAGCCAGTTCAAGTTTCTGGCATAATATTGTTCTACAGAAAATCCAGTACAATGACTTACACAGAAGTCTAGGTTTTGTTCATCTAGCAAATGATTTAGCTGATTCGACCAGTTGTATTCAATACTGTCACTTTTCGTAGCGCAGGCTACTAACATACTGTTTCAAGTGATAGAGTTTGTTCCGTTAAAAGCTTTTAACATAAATCTCAAAGCATTTCTGATAACATCATAGGTGATATTTCTTGTGTTTGTTTCTAGACGTAAGAAATATCCCGGTACCGAGTTTGGGACGTTGAGAAGTCTTGTCAGAAAAGATGTCTGTAATTTAACCATTTCCGGTGCATGTTGTAGACACCAAGTGTGACTGCAATAACTAGGAATTGACTTAACCAGGCTATTAAACAATTTTGAGTGAGTTTTGACATCCTTTATCCTAGCTTTATAAAATAAGTTGAATAAGTTTGCCATTGCCTGCTTAGCTTTGCTAATGAAGTTGTTTCTAGCGAAGATATACCGACCAGTGTATTTGAGAGACACACCTAGATATGTGTAATCATTTGCAATTTCTATTGGCTTCGACCCCCAGAAAAATTTTTCTGCTTTAGCTGTTATACCACCTCTCTTGCATACCATGGCCTTAGTCTTTGACAAATTTACAGTCAGGAAGCTAGATTCTAGGTAATCCTCGAGGTCGTTTATCAATAACTGTAAGTGATTTACGTTCTCAGCAACTAGGGCAAGATCATCAGCAAACATAAGTATCTTGACACGTTGATCCTTAAGCGTGATCCCTTGACCTCTTGATTTCATCATCTTCGCCACTAGAGATTCCAGGTAGAGGTTCCAAAGCATGGGAGAAAGCGTCTCCCCTTGGAATACGCCTTTATTCACTGGGATATGGCTAGTGTATCCGGATTTAGTCCTAATCTTCACAGCAGTATCAGTATAGAGTGATTTTATCTTCTCAATAAACAAGGCTGGTATCCCGAGTTCAAATAACCGTGTCCATAGCAGATGATGTGGAACAGAATCAAACGCCGCCGTCATATCAATAAAAAGTATGTACACTTTGCGTTTGGAGCCCAGGTATTTTTAAACTACTGTATTAAGCGTAAAAACTAGATCTTCGGTTCCCATACCCGCCTTGTAAGCTGTTTCGCAATCCGAACCTATTCCCACTTTATTTCAATACCTCGTCAGTCTATTTGCTAGTATAATAGTGTATAATTTCGTGATTGTATTTAAAAGTGCAATGGGTCGATAATTGCTGGCTAGTTTTGGATCCGACTTTTTGTAGATTGGTACTGTGACAATTTCTTTCATATGACTCGAAACACCTTCACTGAATGTCTTATTTAGTACGTCTAGCAGGGTCAGTCTATTTTCTGCATCCAGCAATTTCCAGATCTCATTAGGTATTCCATCACTGCCTAGGGCTTTGTTATTAGCCAGTTTCTTAATTGCATAGTCTAGTTCGTAGATATTCAACTCATCGATTAGCAGTTGCTCATCAGCACTAAGAGGAAAAAGCACCGTTGCATCATACTTGGTAATGCTTCTCGTCTCCTCATATAGTTTCGTATAATGCTTCACCCACTCATCTTTGTCAACATTTTCTAGTATATTTGGGTGTCTACGGCGATAAAAATTGATAGCCTTCCAAAAGTCACTAGATGTTCTAGCTTCCTGTACGTTTCTGATGGCGTTGTTAAAAAACAATGAATCGCATTCATTTGTCATATCTTGATATTTCTTTTTTGCTGCATGGTATTCTTCCAGTCTTGATTAAGACGCTAGCATTCATGCCATTATTCTGAGCCGATCTTACTCTTCTCAAATGTTTTAGAGCTTCCTTCTTTAATATACGACACTGTCGATTGAACCAGCTAGGTCCCTCCTTCACTCTGTTTGTCTTCACTTTGCGAAGGTCCAGTGCTTCTGCAATTTCATGTACCGACAACACCAGGTCGTGCGGTGTATCGATGTCTTCAAAGTGTTCAGCTAGTTTTATGTTGAAATCGTCTTGCTTTTCTCTTTTAAAGTTTATCACATGGCCATATTGAACAATGCTAGTGACAACTTTCGGCTTCTGTATCTCTAGTATTATTGGCATGTGGTCGCTAAGGATGCATTTGGCAACCTCAAAGTCATCCACCAGGCTCATAGCTTTTTCGTTCACTATGCACAGGTCAATGGCACTAGAACCTTGCTTACTTACAAAAGTGAGTTCACCATGCGCATCCTTATCGGTTCGACCATTTAACACATATAGGCAATTTTCATCTAGAATGTCAGTTAGAACTTTTCCTCTCACGTTAGTTTTTATTTCCTTTGATTGTCTCCGTGCTCTTACTGTATCCGCTGAGTTCACAAGATTATTATGCACTCCTATTCTGCAGTTTAAGTCACCAATAATTACAGCAGCTTTACGGAAGTTATTTGTAACTGTCTTGACAATCTCCTTTAATAATTCTTCAGCACTTGATTCGGCTGGTCGAAGGTATGTACCATATATAATTAGTTCCTGATTTTCAATTTTGATCACACTTTCATTGATTATTTCAATATTCAAGTTTACGCTCTTCTTAATTCCAATTATAAAACCTCCACTTGGTCTTCCCTTTCCTCCTCGTGCAGGTATTTCTTTTATGTTAAAATTACACCTTAATTGATCTAGATTATATTTATGGTTATTCGTTAACCATGTTTCAGAAATTATAAAAATACACGGCTTAAATTTAATTATTACCTGTATCTTTTCTTGCTTACTTTGTCCGAGTCCACAACAGTTCCAATATAAAATGCTATTTACAGTTTCTTCGCAGGGCCTGCCGAGTTTTCATTTAGAGCTGCTAGTATTTTTGCCATGGACCTTGGCTTTGCGCTTTTCAGCTCTTGCAGCTTTTTCACACTCAGTCATATCTGGTACAATAGACATTTTCTCATTCTTTCCCAGTTTCCGTTTTGCAGACAGGACTAGGTTTCTGTGTGCTAGGGTTGCTAGTTCAATTTTGATGGGTCTTGATTTTTCATTGTTCACTGTGGCTGGGTCAAATTTGCCGAGTCTGTAGCAGTCCTCCACTATGATGTTTGATAGACCCAATTTTCTTCGAATGATATCGTTGACTAGTTCAGGAACTTTCAGTGGATCTCCTTCCGGGACATTAAAGAAAATGAGATTTTTCTTCTTTAATTGTCTTTGCATTAGCTCGATGTCCTTTTTTAAATCTTCATTTTCCGATTTGAGCTCTTTCACCTCAAGTTTCACTAGTTCCATATCTTCTTTGACTCTCACCAGATTTTCCTTCACTTCTCTGACGTCCTGATTCAGTCCCTTGATCGTGCTCGCAAAATTTTCGACTGCTGAGACCAGCAAGTCAATTTTCTTTCCCTGGTCGATAATTGCCTCCTTGAGCCATTCAGAATCCTCGACACCTTCCTCTGTCTCCATTCTTTGTCGCTTGTTCTCTCCAGTGGTACCCGTCATTTTTGGTGGTGGTGAGTGCAACAAAGACATTAAGATGAGGGTTAGAGAAGTTGTTCTATTGCTAGTATAATTACTGCTTAATTAAATATGTCATGACGCTGTTTAATCAAATTGAAGTCTTACGCTAGGAGGGGCAGTTCTTCTCACTTCAATTACTGCCCCTGATATGTTCTAGCTAGCAGGTTTTGTAGCGGAAATATCCCCTCTTGCTGTACAACGTCATATCGTGTAGTTCAGTAATATTTTGACACTTGGCCAGTGCAGAAAAATTTTAGGAGGAGTTTAGATATCCTGATAAACTAAAGTTGCTTGAAACTAAGCTTAGCACATTGCCAGCCCTGTATTATCCATATCATTTTCTGTATGCACAGTTAACGCGTCAAAATCCGAAGGAACTACACTGCACAAAACAATTGAACGCCCAAGGTAATGGCGACATGGTTCGTGGTACGTAGGACCTAGGTTACAGCAAATAGCACACTTGGCATCAAATTTTTCTAATATCCACTTTATTTTGATCAAAAATTTGAACAGTTACGAGATCATCGTCCAGTAGGTAACTTGAGACTTAAAGAAAACTAGAGAAAATTGCAGTTTCAAGCTCAAACAGTTGAACGCCCAGTGATTTCTTAAATTCAATTTGGCTACATTGGTGACAAGATACAAGTAACGCGTTGAGTAACCTTTGGATTCGATTACGGCTTGGAGTCGTCTCGGAACCGATTCGACGAGATTTCTGGTCACTTCCGGTGTCACAGCCTCCCACTCTTCCTGAAGCGCACTCTTCAAGCTCTCTGCCTTTTATTTCCCTTTTATTTTAGTTTCGTCCAATGCTTTCCCTTAAATTTGCGATCGGGTTCAATGCGGGCGTTTGGACAGGCCACTCTAGTACGTTAAGTCTCTCCGTTTTGAAAAAATTCATAGTAGAAGCAGATTTATGGAGAGGAGCATTGTCCTGTTGAAAGATTAGGCCCCTGTTAATCTTGAGCTTCTTAGCTTACGGCCGAACGTTTCGCTTAAGAATGCCCTGATACGCCTCAGAATTGATAGTAGTGTCAATAAACTCCATCGTACCAGGTCCATTCGCCGACAAGCAGGCCCAGATCATAGCACTTGCCACCCCCGTGCTTAACAGTTCCTTTCATAAACTTTGGCTTGAGGTCTTCTTTGGCTCTTCGGTACACATGAGCACGCCCATCCGTGTGGCTCGCGTTAAACTTTGAATCGTCCGACCACAGGACTTTGCGCCAAAAGGATAAGGGCTTGTCAATATACGTTTTTGCAAAGTTAAATCGAGCTTCCCGATTCTGCTTACTTACAAATGGCGTGGAGCTTAGCCATGTTTACCAGCTCTGTGAGCAATATTCCTGACCGTTTGAGCTGAAATTTTGATCCTGCTGGTGCTGAAAACATTGTTGACAACGTCTTGGGCACTAACAAGGGGGGTTTCGTCCAAAGCTTTCAAAACTATACCCGTAAACATTTGAACGATAGCCTCCTTTAGGTCAGATGAAAGTTCCCGTCTGTTTGACTTGAACTTTTGTGTTTGGCTTTCGAACTTGGCGTTTTGCCCCGCAAGTTTTTTTACCCCGGGCGTTCAATTTTTCGATGCAAAAAACCGAAAGACCGCTGTATTTTTGTTAATGGCGCGCCTATGCGTTGCAATAAACGTGCGAAACCCGCCCAAATGCAACAAACGGCTAGTTCCGATGTATGAATCATCATATTGCAAGTACATATGAGCTAGGTTAAATGCACCAGGGCATTGAAGTCATTGAAAATCTGTGGGCGTTCAATTGTTTTGTGCAGTGTATATGAAATTGTGAAGCAACGATTAATAACAGTGTACGGTCATTACAAAAACGATGCTTTATTGGCACGAGATTGGCTAGAACATCGTTAGAAACACGAAACTCCGATCCCCATTTGGTTGTTCTCAGCCTTAATCTGCCCAGGGAGAAAGGTTTTAATTTGCGAAATGCAAATCGCATCGTATTTATACGAGAATCTGAACGTTTACTATTCGGTTCTTAAGCGATCATAGGCCTTTTACTTCTTTAAGCCAATTCATCCAATTGTGCCACAAGGAAGCCTCCGAAATAAAACGGGGTTATCATGCATACACCATTGATGGTGTTGTTCCTTTAGACGAGCAGGTAATCACTATACGTGGTAAACTGGAACATTTGAAAGATCGTGTCAGTGTTGCTGAAAGGAACAACATAGAATTGGAACGTAAATTGACTGAGGCGGAGACACGCTAAGAACATAACAAGCGAAAATTGTGAACCCAAATTAGAAAATCTCGAGGAATTCTGTACTCTGCTCTTGCGGAGCACTTAAATCAAGAGCAGCCTTCATCATCCCTCACAGAATCTAATTCTCAATAGCTTTTTATTGACTCGAGATAATCCTTGCAACTCACATTTCAATCCGGTTTTGTCTCCTAGAATTGAAAAAGCTCAGTGTGATCCTAGCTACGAGGAAAAAGGCCATAAATTCAAAATACTCACTCAAGGAAAATCTTTGTTCCATCCAAACAGGTTCCATCCAAAAAACTTGCCTTCTTGAACTCAAAGGTTCTGAGAATTCCCTCCCATTTACCTTAACACATTTTTAATAGAAGCCACAACGGCATCAATTCCAGTCGGTAAGCGTCATAGCATTATTCCAATCTTCAAGGCAAACAGCCCGACCTGGTTACTTTAAACGTTTGAAAAAGTTTTGTTGCCTCTCACACTTGTTCCACTGACATACAAAACCAGTTTTTCAAAATATATATTTAGGTGAGTAAACAATACCTGTGTCAAGAACATAATTTCGCCATCATTACCGTTCCATAAATTTCTATTAAGAACAACAAAGGCCATATGCTGCACTCTAACCAGTTTTGATTCTTACCGAGGATAGTGCCTTGTAATTCAAGTTGTTGCAATTTGCAATTGCATCTGAAAACTTGCATTTGAATTTCCTTTTTGATTGGATTGCATTCTCACCTAGAAAACTTGCATTCATATTCTAGAACTTGACAGTCTTCTTCCCAGTCTTCAGTTGTAAACTCAGTTAAAACTCTTCCAGTCTTAGAATAGTCCATTGAAACCATAAAAACCTTTTCGGTAAATTTGAAGAGTAGTTTTCTTGAGCATTTGCTATTGCGTTGCCCTAACGTCCGTCTAGAGACATAACGTCCTCTAACATCCGTCTCACGAAATCTTGCTACCATTTAATTTCGAGATACGTACACGTTTGATTATATTCCTTTTTAAAATGTTGCCTGGTTTTAAAAATCAGCTGGACTTGGTTGCCCAACCATTTACTCAACGCTGTATCGTAGAACTAGAGAATTTCTCTCTCCTGTTCGACCTCCAAGATAACAAACTGTGTCGTTGCGCCCCTTGTGGTCTTGTTTTCTCTCATGTGATCTTACTCACCCAGCAAAACTATCACAAACATGGTCTTTAAAGGCTGGACAAGCTGGTTTTGTTTACATGTCTACTGTGTCCGGATGTCGGATACATTGGGATTGAGAGCCTACTTTTCCACATTCATTCTGAACACGGTGCTCATGAAAGCCTTTTGAGCCATACATCATGCTCCTTCAGTATTTTTGACATCAGTTCTCTCCATACAGTAGCGACCCTTCTCTGACTTTAGTTCAGTTTTGTGACAATAATGAATAACAAACCTACTCTCGTATCTGCGAGTATCTTGTGACAAGCGATATGTACCTTAGCTTTTACTTGTTAAAGCAATCAATTCACGTCGACTTGTGTTTTCAGCAACGCTGGGTATACCGCAGATTTGGAGACGAAATATAAATATGGAATACTTTAAAAACGCTAACTGGAATATGATATTGAATATGGAATATTGCATGAACAGAGTGGGGAATATTGAATTTGGTTATTGAAACATATTCAAATACAAAGGAATCAAAACTTTTAAGAGAATTAAAGTCTAAACAGCCCATTTCCCGCTTACATGTACACATATGGGGACACATGGGTGTGCACATGGGTGTGCACATGTACCTGGACTTGAAGCTTCCCCTACTAATTCAATGAGTATTCCACCGAAAGGAGTCCCCATGATGTGTCGAGTCATGAAAGGGCAACGTTGGGTCGATGTTGAAGGGGGGACCTGGAAGAAATCTTCGTGGATTGATGCAGATTCGTGACCGCTAGCTTTGTTATTGTGTTTTTGCTTTTTGATGCAAACTAGTATTCGAATATATTCCGACTGTGAACCGGTATACTAATATGAAAACAGGATATTTGGTAGACATGAGGGGAATATAGTGTGGGATTATTTTGACTCGATTTTCACTGGAATATAAGACTTTCGTAGCGCAATTGGTCAACTTGTTGCGAGCATGGGTTATGATTTGGGTAAAAGTAAGAAATCCCTTCAATACCCAATATTCTATCGAAAAGATCTGTCAATTCTGAGCGACGAGATCTTCGAGCTCTTGAAACACAAATAGCCATTACGAGAGATCAAGTGAAGTAAGGCAGCCCCGCCTTATCGCGATTTCTGTTTTCTTGGCGATAGGTCTAAACCGCCAGAGAATACCCGAGTGGGTTAGAAACGACCCTAACAAACAGGACGATTACGTTCTTAAAATTCAACTCGGATTACGTTGTGACGATAACTGACAACATTTTGACCAGCAATAACCCCGGGCTTTCCTCAGCCTCCGTTTCACATGAATCAGAGGACTCTAGTGACGATGATATCATGTATATCGGAACATTTCCTAGAAACATGAGTAACAGCAATGGTAATGACCCCAATTAACTTTCTCTCATCCACCACCAAGCCAAAATTTGATGGAAATCATACCGCGACTTTGTTTGAAGTCTCCAAATGATGCAATGTATTGAGCTCCATTTTAATAATTGGCCAAGAATAATTCCGTACTACCATTCGAAACTGTAAAAAACCCAACTAGAACAATCGGCTATTGAAGTCTTTAGTATTTGAAATATTGAATAAATTTATCTATAGTTTGAGTAACTAACCGATATTGAATTATCGGGTATTTGTGGTTAAATAATGGTATGCATAAATCAAAAACAGGAAAACTGAAAATAGAAAATAATTAGCTTGTAATATCCACACTTTCCTATCACACTTTCTCCGTAAAAAATTCTTTATTTCCTATCATATTTTTTCGATTCATTGAATTAGCTTAAATCCATTTGATATACGTGCTGGGAAGAGGATATGGTAACGAAATAAAGAGTCGATTTATATAGCGTTATTACTTTAGCGAGGTTTTTTTACATGGGGCGTAGATGGGATTTGCCAGGCCGCAGCTTCCCCATGGATATTATATCGTTATTGCGAAAATCTGCTGTATTAAACAAAGTGAAGGTGATGTGTGCTCCGGATTCTGGATACCTTTTTGAATGTGAAATGATTAGACATTGGACTACATAGTTACAAAGAGCTAATGTTTTGTAATCTTATTTTCTAATTTTACAGCCATCCGGAAACTGGAAAAGGCAGTCATCCGAGCTAAATTTTACATTCAAAATCCCTGTGAGTGTTCTAACCCAGTTTTTAACCCATGCTTTTTCAAAGAGACGTGCAAATACTTGAAAAACAAATGCAGCGTCCTAAATATGATCTTTGGTAAGCAAATAATGGCTTATGACTAATTTGAAACCCAGAGTCCTTAAACCAAGTAGGTTTACCGCCAAAAAGCGATTCCTTCAACTTACTTACAGAAAGCAATATCTCTGATGCAGATTATGAGCATTCACAAACATTTTCCAAAAGCCTAAACTTTCTCACATTTGGAGATAACGTAAAAGCATACACCGCTTTTGACGCCCACTTGCTTTGTGACTTGCACGAAGCTTACCGTGGAACCTCAATCAAGCGGTTTCACCTAGATCCTACTGATTGTTTAAGTCCAGCTTCTTACTGTTTCCAGTGCTTGTTGTATACTTGCACAGCGAGATTTGCACTTCTCACAAGCGATCAAGTCAATTTTATAACTGATCTAAGGCGATTAACATATGGAGGGTCATGTTCGGCAAGTGTTAGTGAAGCTCATGCTAATATAAAAGCCTTTGGTAAATATAACGATCCGTCAAAACCCAAGTCTGTCATTCAATATTAAGGTTTTAATTCCCTGTACGCCGTCTAGATCCTTCTTTTAATTGGCTTGAGGAAGAGCCAATTCTATCCGAACTTCTGAGTGTGCGGGAATAACCATCGAATTGGGATTAAATGCGGCAATTGACAGACTGCCGTCCAAGCGGGGCTCGCATGTCTGCTGACGAAACTACGATAGGCAATCTTTCGCCATGAATCAATTCAATGGTGAGTTCCTGAAGATGGATTGCCTAGACAAACTCTAGCATAAATCACAACGCAGTTTCTATACTACCGACTGATTGCAAAGGGCTCGCCGCTAGCCCAGCACTTCGAATCTTGTTAGGCTCAAGCTCGAGAAATGGCGGAATGATATCTGCGTTCAGAAATGAAATGGAGGTCCCTGTATCAAGGCATTGTAAAAAGGAGCGCTTAAACAACTTGAGGTCATCGAAGAATAAGTCATTAGGTTTAGTATTTACATTGATGATACAAGATATATTGATAAATGATATATGATATATTCAGTTTTGTATGATTGCCTATCATCAGACTGATTATTTGAGTCACCGTTATTGTAACCGTTCTTCTTGTAGTTATTGGAGTAATTACTTCCGCGATTGTAATTTCCTCCACTGTAACCACGTCCTCGGTAATGGACTCGTTGAGTATTTCTCGCGTCTTGAGATCGAAATGGAGAGGCGTTTCGACTACCCGGTGGTGTCTTCGTGGCAAGTTGTAGTGCGAAGGCGTTTTCCGCCGACACTGCAGGATTATCAGTAGGTACTGCCTGCTTCATTAACTTGTTCCTCAAGGCTTTGCAAGATACCTTGGAGTTCTAGCATTGATTTCGGCTGCAGAGTGTAAGTTTTATCCAAGTACTATGGCAGCAAGTTGCATATGCACAACTTGAGGAGTACCTCCTCATTCAACGCTGGCTGTACTCGATCGGCCATTCTCCGAAATGCGTAGTAAAATTCGAGTGAGTTCTGGCCGGCTGCTTGCTTAAGCTACATAAGCTTTAACATATCGTCGCGTGAGTCATCCCCGCGGAAGGAGACTTTACGAAACGCGTTTTGGAAAATATCCCATGATCCCCGTGATTGTGTTTCCTAGACGGTGTAGATCCTTTTCGTATTGGACGAACCAATGCAATGCTGGAGGTTTCAAACACACTTCCAGCCATTGAATTGTTCAATGAAATCGTGTGCGTCCGAGCTTTTGCCATCGTAGGTCGAAGGCTGCAATGATAACTTAGTGCTGCCCGCGTTCAATGCTACATTTGTGAACTGCTGCAGTAACTTTGTAATATCTGTAGTGTTGGGTGTAACTTGATTTTGAGCCCTGGCTACGGGTATTTGCGACTTTTATTTATTTGAGACTTAGTTCCGAGTAATTTACAAGCGAAACTGGGAGAGCGAAATACACGTGGTGGGGGTGGCAATGGGTTTATGGGGGAATAACGACCTGTGGGTGAGCTACCAGGCGATGAGAATCTTACGTGGGGTGATGGTATGAACGGCCGGTGGATTTCTCCGGCCGGACATGACGGTGGATTTCTTAGCGGCACGAATAGGTTTCCAGTATGTGGGGAAAAGGGGGTTATATTTGCCCGACGGCTGACGAGTATATTGTGTAGACGGTGGGGGTGGAAGGTCTTCGTCCGACGAGATGGAGTGTATGGACTCGCTGTCCGAGTTTGCCTGTGGGTCAGGGGCGGGACCCTTCAGCCGCTGCCGTTACTGCATTGCCAATTTTATTTATGAAGTGGAACTCTGATGGTAGACGTGGGGATTGTAATAACGCGAGTTTGGCAAAGGCGCTCAGTTAATCTTTGTCATCGTCCTCTTCGTTTATAAAATTATGTGTTCTTCCAGCATTGTCTTTTTCAAATGTAAAGCTAAGTCTGCTGGATCTTTCAATCACTTTTGGGAGATCATTAATGAGCGGATTTTAAACAGGGAGACACTTGAGTTACGTGGGATGGTTGTATCCCACAATGAATGATTAGAATTTCCTTTTAACTGAAGACCAGAAAGGTCTGGGCACAAACGCGGTAATTTTACAGAGATATTCGTAAGCGGCTTCCTCTCTTCAACAGATATGAGTTCTGGAGGATGATTTTTATCGTATGAGAAAGTAGCCGCTAGAGAGGGGAAAGATGGAGTTGGGTCCAACGGGGAATCTGTGGGTGTTACAAATGGCAGGGTATCGTCATCCTCGATGGTGTCTGTATTGAAAGTCAACTTGACTTGACTGTTGTATTTGACTGGCGACAGCCTGTCAAACGTTTATTTAATACTTGATCGAATTAAGCGTTCACCTCTTCATCCGCAAGAAAATCAGCGGCAGACTTGTTTTTGTTTTTGCCGTTGGCCCATCGGGATTTTACCAGAGGAGGCAGACAGTTTGCGTCTATGTTCATTCCCGATTTAGTCTGGCTTCTAGTGGAAACCATCTGGATGATAATTGAATTCTCAAATCATAAACAGATGTCATGACCGATTTACTTTCAAGCTGGCAGCGTATTACCATGCTTAGGTATCATGGCAAGATGTGAATCCAACTAGTGGTAGGCTGTAGCAGTCGGAATTCCCTTTGGGGATGATGTCGAAAATGTTACCGATAGGGTGCGCTGTGTGTGTGTCAGATGCGGTTACTAATTAACCTAATGATATCTCCCATGAGTTGTTGGATGCCTTAATGCTCTAGCGATTTCATTATGAGTCTGAGCAATGAAAATCGCAACGTAAATCAAAGTTTGAACCGCTATTTGGCGCTGTGTGTTTGGTGGCTGAGTTTGAATGACGCTTAACTATTCTGGGTTTGGCATTATAGCAGAGAGAGTGCCTGAACTGGTTGCCCGAGCTCAAGTCGGAGTTATGTGTGAGAGAGCAAAGTCGGTTCAATGCACGGAAAATAGCTGCTGGGTGGCTATTATGTGGGTGGGGAGTAAGGGGAGGATTGAGTTATGTTGTAAGTTCAATCTCCTATGGTGGAGAATAGGTCTCACTTTTATGGCATGGGGGTCTCCAAATTACCCTGCCGTGTAATCTTGGGTAGGGTGTAGTGGGGGCTAATTGCCAGTTTATGTCGGCTTATAAGGCCTGGTGGCTGTGGCGGCACGTGTAAATGGTCTGCGGCCACTTTACGTAAGCGGTTAGCATGTACAAGGGTGGCATGGGGAGTGGACTCCCTTTTTATCAACGAGAGAAAGTTATTACTGCAAGGGACAAATATGAAACTCAGCCTGTGGGAAAAAGCAAAATCCGATCGTTGTGTAAGAGATGAAAGTTCAAGGCCTTGAAAGCATGGTGCATTTGCAATGCTAATACAGTTCAATGCTAAGGCACGTGGAAAAATACCAGGATTGGGGAAGGAAGAGCAGAGAGGAAATTTTTTTCTTACTTGAATGGACAGATGTGCATGCGCGGGTGTTTATCGATTTCTGAATGTGAAAATGGGGAACTGGAACTGACATAGGAATTTTGTGTGTTAAAAACTTTACCGTTAAAAACCGGAACTTTTACGCAATGTTGTAGGGTCCTCCGAATTTTACCGGGTTAAATTCTGGAAAAGTACTGGCTAGCTAGATCAGCCTCCAAATAACTACTGCTGTCTGTATGTTGGCTAGCGTGTACATGGCAACAAGGGCCATGGCTGACAAAGTACAGACCATCTTTTCGTAACTGGTTTCTGTGTGTGAATTTTAAGTGAGAAAAAATACGTGTTCCTGTCTATTCTACTTGAACTTGTCACAATTTAAACATATTAGATATTGTCTGAATCACAAAAACTGTGTTTGCTGCGGTTGCCGTGGCAACCCGTGTAATTGTAAAGCCCGTGGTGACGGGCGTTAATGTGTGTAGGGTTCACTAACTGCGATTAGCGATTTGAAGAACGCTTCTATGGCAGATGCACCATTTATGGGTTGGCGAGGGAAGGTGAAACGCGTAATGAAGGGAGTGTGAAAGGAAAGAGACCGGTTAAGAGAAAGTGGAATATTAATTCCCGAAAGAAACCTGACTTATATTTTTGACCCGTGCTGAACTGGGAACCGGTCGTACAGATGACGGCTAAATTACCCGGGTCATGAGTTGTCAAGGATACGTGGAGATGTGGCAGTGGTAGTCTCGTCGAGGGTCACGGTAGGTTTTCCTCGCTGCTGAACTGTGGCGCTTTGCCCTGTTTGCTTCCGGTGATAGCTAGATGGGAGGCTGAAAACAGAGAGACAGAATTAGTCAACGGCTCAAGCAAGAGTGCCAAGGCACGACTCGATTCTTCATCTATACTACCCGGATAGCATCCTCCATCCGCTCCGGTTCCTTGTCGCTGACGAGCCGACTCTGCGGCTGTCCATCTCCTAGGAGCATCCATTACGTGATAACGCCAAGTCGTTCTACCAAAGCTATCATCTCTCCTTGCCAAATTAGGACAACGTTTAAACGTTAAGTCCTGCTATTATTTCTCTGTATCTATTAATGTACTCTCAACATCATCTACAGCCCTACTTATAAAGCATCTCATCATCGCCTTACTGTCTTGCGTCGAACTGACCTTATACTTGCAGCTTGGGTAATCTTCGAACCAATAGATCCTTTAGCTAAATTAGGAATTAACTTGCATTTAACTATAAGTCATCCCCAATCACACACGCTACCGGCAAACTCTCAACAATTTGGAATTCATGATACACACTCTTGTATCCCAACTTAAAGTGTTAGCCAACAATACTTACAGTATCAATAACAGAATTATCTGCACATCTCATCTCAACTGACTAGGTTGCCTTAATGTAATTTGATTGATTGATTGATTGATTGATATACTTTATTGTCTAATCATTCAGTTTTACAACTGGTTTTCAATGACCGACATAAAACACTTAACCTATGCTTATCCTAAATACATTATACTTAGCGCGCTTTGAAGTGCAAACTTCTTGCTCATAACTGAATAACTAGCGCCCGTATCCAACAATGCATCAAAACTACAACCATTATTCTCAAAACTTATCATAGGCGGTCCCTCATACGGCTTAACGGTGATTAACGGAAGTATAAAGCAGGACGGGACTAGACTCCCGTCTGCTCATTTAAAGGCTCATTGTTGTTTTGATCTTCATCAACTTCTCCCTCAACTCGTACGAGAAATGACCATAGTGATTGCAGTTCCAACACAGAATTCCGGACTTATCCTGTGCCATCATATTGAGGTTACTTGGCCACTTCGCCCTAACATGGCCGAATCCCACGCAACTAAAGCATTGCGTTCCTCTAGCATCAGGTTGGATACCTCTCCCACGACCATTAGGTGCTCCTCTTGTATTCCCTCTTGCAGCATTGTTCATTCCTCTTGACATAGGTGGTTGACCACGACCACGACCTCTCATTGCACTCTGAGCTGGTTCGACAGCATTCGTTTCCTCCAGACCGTTGCCATTGTATCTGCTTTGAGCAGCAAAACCTCCTCTTTAATTCGCATTGCCACGAAAGGTTCCTCTGGCTTGACCTCTAAAACCTCCTAGCTTGCCGTTACCATTGATCTAATTTCTCCCACTTTGACGCAAAGGATTTCGCACAATGGTAGTCCCGTTCAGCCCTCTTGGCATCCTCAATCAGACATTTTGGTGTCCAGTTCTTAAGCTCTCCAATCAGTTGACGTATGTAAGGAAGTAGTCCATCCCTTGCCCTTCTGACTGACTGCTCTTCATCCTTGTTAGGAAACACCTGTCTTGCAACATCCATCATGTCCCATACATACGTTTCCGTGCTTTCGCCCTCTTTCTGCTTCTTGGTACTAAGAAGTGCTTGACGAGCTGCCATGTCTGCATGTCCGTCATATTTCTCTTCAAATTCTTCACAGAAACCTTGCCAATCTTGCACAGTCCGAACAGTATACGCGTACCACTTCTTCATTTTACCAGTAAGAATGGTCCCCATCAAGTTTAGCCAACGATCCTCTTCTATCCCCTGAGCTCCAAAATACTCAGCCATCTCACGCAAATAGTTTCCTGCAGTCTTCGTTAAGGGGTAGAACTTTTGAATAGGGATTTGCGGATAAATGTTGTTGACTTGCAATTGAATCCTGTTTCCTCTCCTTGGTCTTGCATTTCTACCATTCGGTTGATTTAGGTACTGTCTAATCTCCTCCGTAATATCCGCATTAGCATTAAGAAAATCTAACACCGCTTCATTATTTCTAGGAGCTTCTGCCATCTTGGATCTTGCTTATCCGGCTTAGATAGAGTCTCAATCTTATGTCCGCATTAGCATTTAGAAAATCTAACACCGCTTCATTAATTCTAGGAGCTTCTGCCATCTTGGATCTTGCTTATCCGGCTTAGATAGAGTCTCAATCTTAGCGTCACTATTCAATGCAAGCTTCGTTTCTTCAACTTCTTCCTGCTTCGACACAGAACCTTTCTTCGGCGTCTGGTTAACCACATATTTACTTGCACAGGGCTTATCACTATTCAAATCATCCTTCTTATCTTGACGTTCACCTTGCTTCTCAACCTTGGCACGTGTCGCTTCTTCCAAAGTCTCCTTGCACGTTTCAGAGAATGTCGTATCCGTGTCCTCGAAAAAGTCTGCGTCCCCCGACGTATCTTCCGTTGCGTATTGCTTCTTTTCTTGCTCAGCTCTGAATACCAAGGTCTCTTTTCTTCACTCATTTACATTACTATGCTAATTTGCACGCCCGAGTAAAATTCCTCGTAAATAAGATGGACGTTATACAATTCAAACCTTCTAACTACGAGTGTTGGGAATTGCCTGAAACTACCCCTCGCAGGATTCACCAAAATTCTTGGTAATTTGCGGTATGAAACTATACTGTGCGGCCATACTGAATAATGTTCTAAATGATGTAGTCGAAACCAAATTTAGCTTTTTTCCCGAATTGACTTGTCTCGATATTTATTAAACTTAACTCTTAAATCTATTAACAAATACGGCACTTAAATTTCATAACCTTCCTGTCCCATCTCTACTCTCCGACTTGCCTTACTACCTTCCTTTACTCTAAGTTAAAGCTCCAAAGAGACGCTTCCAGAATCTTCTATTCTCTTTACAACTCTCCTTAGACTCTAAACTTCCTTATGAGTTCTTCTACCTGAAGGCGCTCCACCAGATTCTCAAGGTGAGATAACGCGGTGATAGATCCACTAGCGTCCACGCCCTAGCACCTCTTCACTCACAGGAGCAGGCATAGCACATTCAACGATACCAAGCATAAACTGTACCATGCACCCTAATCAATGAGTGGTCAAAAAATCTGCAAGTACTCGATACTTCTGTATGAGCCCGCAACTTCACCTACAATTCCTAACAGCGAGCCTGGGTTCTCAACCTTCAACGCAACTGACTTTCCAAAAAAACTGCAAGCTTAGCTGAAGATACTCTTGCCTATTTTAACAATGACTGTCTTCAACAATCAAAAATATGCCTGCGCACTTCTGTTGCAATGAAAACTACGGCGGAATACAAATGATGCGACACTGCACCCTAACTATCCGCAAACTTTAACAGAGCAACAATTAACTTGCATGAAACAGCCAACCACTAAATGTGCACTACCCTAATGA
>VRMD01000949.1:0-20054 GCA_009872375.1 Sminthurides bifidus | reverse complement strand
CTTTACATCGGCCCAAGCCTGCTGATTAGGCGAAAAGGGTATCCCCCAACTCGGAAATTGAGTCACGCAAGGCTTAAATAAACCCCTGTTTTTGCTTCTGCCCGTAAAATAAAATCAAGTTTTTTGTTTATCTGTGCCGTCTTTCTCCTCGGCACTGTTAGGAAAAGGGCTGTATGGTCTCGTCCGACCGGTACTTTCAAGGCACGAAAGGCTTTGGAGCTTACTGAATGAATGACCAGCCTCACTCAGACGTCGCTTCGAGACGCCTAGACATGAAAGAAAGGGAAAATTTCCAATTACCCTCGCTTCTAAGATAAAATTGGAATTCTGTGTAGCAGTATGGAATGTATAGCTACGCATCACGGAAGTCTCGTTCATTAGTCACTCGGGAACGTGCGCCTTCTCCGAGATGTTTTACAGCCTGGCAAATTAGACTAATGGCGCTGGATGGAGTGACTGCTGCAAAAGCTACAACCTTCTCCGCCCTCAACACATCTGTCAGTCAGCTGAGCCATTTTTTTTCTCAGTGACGTCTCTTACCCTAAGTCTTTGGCTCTCAAGTATCAGATGTGTGCATTTTTACTGTGAAAATTCGTGACTTAGGAACCACCGTTAGTTTGGTATTGAAGATACTCCTGTCGTCACAAGGCATACTTGTGATGCATACTTTACATTAGGCTAGAACTGTGGACACTGAACTGATCTGTCAAACACGACAGCCTCCCTGAAGAACCATTTAACGAATTGACTTCAAAATGGCGCAGTAAATACTTCATGAAATCAAAATCCTTTTTTGTGAAAATAATCTACCAACCTATCTAAAAGATCAGCAGCACAGCCTAGATGTTAAGGCAATCTTAAAAAGTCCGCATACGGACAACCCAAACCTGGCAATTACATGCAATATTTCGGTTATCAACCCCACCGATTAATATACATTTTACCGTACAGTTTCCTTACTACTGCTGTTTGAAAGGGAGATTAATTGACGCTGAAAATGCTAATTCTGGTTACAAACGAGTCTGTTTATGGTCTGCAACCCTTGTTCGCGCTCAAAATTCTCCGTGGATGTGAAATCCTCCTTTGGAGAAAGCATGACCCTAATATTAGGCAAGTATACCGTAGCTCCTTTCCCATCCACGCGCCAAGCCAGTCCAAAGCTGCAGAGGAAGTGAAACATTTCATTAATTACGACACAAATGGGCCCATTTAAAGTATAGAAACAGCATGTTTTCTTCATAAGCAACAGCTGCAGGAAAAGCCGGTTGATTTGTATCAAATCACTATTGATTCTTTGCCCACATGTGCCCCACTTTGGAGCTTCAGAGACCTCAAGCATCATTTACCTTGCATGCAATAAACTACTCGTAAGCCCCAAAGGAACTGAAAATCCCATGAATTCCAATGCATCATTTTCCTCAGAGTCAACTGCCGACCGGCCATCTTTTGAAACGCGCTAATCCGTACAATTTACTTCGTAGCAATGGCAAATAACCGACCACCTCTCTACAACTTTGAGTGAGCATCGGCAATTCAAATCCTCTGAGAGTGTCTGCAAAATCCTCCTCGTTCGTCATCCTGCAGTCTATTGCACCGCAGAGAGGATCAGACAAAGTCAATATTTGAAGTTGCACACAAACATCCAGGAATAGTTGCGGATTACATCAACTCCTGTGGATGAGAGCTCCGCCATTTCCCAAAAGTCAAGGACTCTTTTGCGGAAAAGTGCAGCAGAAGCGTACACAAATGACACATTGGCATACAAAAGGTGAGGGGAGTTGGTCTACCTTGCGCTTCTTTTCCGTGCCAGGACTCTCGGAAGGGCTGCTAACGACTCCACCTGTTGAGTAACGGTAGGACGGGTGCCTCGATTTTTAAACGTTCCAAAAGCCGCTCCCTACTCTCGTATGTGAATAGTAAAACTTCCCGGGTTTCCATCACGACCAAGTCGCCACGCCCAAACCGCTATTTGAAGACATCACTATGAGTTCGAGTACACCCGGACTACGGCCCCGATGCCAAAGTTGCCAAGTCACGACACTGCCATGAATTCCACTTGTGCTATGGATTGTATATTTTTTTGCACTGAATTCCACCCTTTTGTATTTCCAATCCTTCAACAACAGCCAATCAATTTCAATCGCTTTGTTTCAAGCTTAATCTTCATCTTGTTGTTGTAACTTCAAAAGACTGAAGTCTACAGACTATGGCTCTTCCATAAGTATAATTGAAAAGCCAGATGGTCTCGTCCGAGTTCAAGTAGTAATTCCTTAACCTCACACCAAAAAATTGCGACCTCCAGTTAACCGTTACACCATTAAGTATGTACAAACACAGAAGGAGCCACTTGTAACATTTCTGTAACAGTAACAGCCGTGGATAGAAAAGACCTAGGTCACATCAAAGGAAACAAATATTAACACAAGCTCTTCTAAGAGGCAGCGGTGCGCGACTAAATTGTACTATTAAGTACAGCTCGTTCCGTCATTCATTTATCGATTCGTGTGCCAGCATAGAGAGCCTTTCCCATTTGCCATCATCCACTCTTTATTCTTGAGTGGCATCCATTTTCAAACTATTTCCTTTAGCGAATAATCCAAGCTCGTTTATATGCTCTATTCGAGTCTCATGCAAGTCCCTCAGAGACTATGCTTTCACCCTGGTCCTAACACGCGTATCACTAACACACTGACTTACTTCTCCGTGACTCAGTCACCTTAAGCGACAATCCCAATTGCATGCATGTCAACTTCTTTAAGCACGTCCGAAGCTTCACAGTCATCAAATGAGCAAAGGCCCGAAGTCATTCGCAGCAGCTACAGCACCAGCCACAACTACCAATACCTGGAAGTGAAACCTGATTTCGTTCCTTTCCCCATAAGCCGTATGTGTAGCTCAATCTCGAGGCTGTGTCAAGCATATCTTAAGCAGCTGTAGCTATACCTCAAGCATAGCTTTTAAGTCTGGCCTTGCGAACCCTTAATTGCTGTATCAAGCTGAGTGTGAGCACATGATACTTGACACGAAGAGATACTTGATTGTTGCCATGGCGACCACCTGCAGCATTAAGCATGCAGTGCCAAGTACTCCGTGTAGTGCCGCCATGTTACCACATTGCCGAAACAAGACCTCTCGGATGCCAGATGCGTTGCTTTAATTTTGCGAACGCTCCCCCTCTTCACGTTTCTAAGCTCTACGCCCTCAGTGTCACAGCTGGGCCGACCGTGGTCTTAAAAACCTTGTGATTCGGTCGTAAAATATCAATTAGTGTTATCACGCTAGTGCTGGCGATTAAAACTTCAGTTGCGAGATACGCATTACTTTACAACTCACAGCATGTTGTGTATACATATTCACGTACTCAAGTCATTCCAACCATTCTTTTGCCAAGAACGGCACGCTTTTACAGCTGAAAAATTCGTTTCCTTAAATTTACCGCTTCCTGCTAAAATTAGAATGAGCGGATGGAAAGCCCGAGGAGCGTTAAGAAAAATGCGTCCTTGTTTCTCATAAATGTCATGCTCACAAGTGCTTGTACCACGAATTCATCCAGCCTCTTTCCAGAACGAGCTCTTTTTTTCTACATGAAAGACGCACTCTAGCCGAAAACCGCAAACCCTCGAGGATTTTCCACAAACCAAGAAAACCTGGAAATTCAAGTTCAAAAGCCCAGAAAACAGGAGAAAGAGTACACGAAAGGCGGATGTAATCACCTCTTTGCCAATGGCCTTAATCCCTGGAGGGGCTCCGTTCACTTCGTTTTCAATTTTGACCGAGTCAGCGTCAAAACTAACTTTGACACCACTCCACTTGAAAGTATCTCTCTTGCCGTTTTGGTGGTGAGAAAACCCCGTGTTGTTCGTATCAGACCGTGTTCCGCCCGTCGTACTGTCGGAATACTGATGCGTAAGCCCGGAGTTGACGCCATTTTTCCTCGGCGGCATTGAGCTTATAATCCCAAACGGTTTTTGAGTCACGAGTGGCGTCGCAGCCATGCTCGACCCCATGTGCTGCATCGACACTCTCGACGCTTGAGAGTCTGAAGAGTGCCCTCTGTGAGGCAACTTAGTCCCGACATAGCCGCCGCAGCTCTTCTGCCGCTGCAGCGACGGGTTTCTTGAATTCATCAAATCCAAGGAGGTGGACGTAATAGTACTGGAAGCCATGATCATCATATGATGATTTTGAAACCAAAGGCATTAGATCACGTGGCCAACGACTTGTCCTTGACCGCACATGAATTCATCAAATCCAAGGAGGTGGACGTAATAGTACTGGAAGCCATGATCATCATATGATGATTTTGAAACCAAAGGCATTAGATCACGTGGCCAACGACTTGTCCTTGACTGCACATGGTCTCGAGCAGGTACGTTACAACTAGTAGAATCACTGCACTTTTTTCGCCCCCATTACCCGACCGTCTAATAGTCGTAGCTCAAGTATGTTAGGGTGTTCATCAAGTTCAGTGGATTTAGCAGCACCCAAACAAGAAGATTCTCATCTCCTTTTCCTCCTTCTTTTCATCTTTCACTTTTCCCTCCGTTTGCACATTTCAGACAAATTGCGACTGGTTTGAATGAATTGACTGTGAATCGGGTTCTTTCCCGGGTGATTGATTGATGATAACTGGTTGTGAGGGAGAGAGTGAGTGATAATTTTTTCCGCACTTTTTACCCACGTCCCGCAATTCTCTTCTACCCGCTCTCATTCATGGACCACAATGGATGGAAGAGTTTGCGTCTTCTCCTCCTTCCACCATTACTTATGTATGCATCCACCAGGTTTTTGGGTTCAAACTCTCTTGGCCTTGCATCAGTACTTCAGAACCACTGCTTGACGTTTTTACCGGTGAAAGTGCGCCATTTTGGTTCTGACGCCCGCTCCTGATTATTAATCCTTGGCTATAAAATCTTTTAGAGGGTGACACAAGGGGCTGAAGAGGATGCATGTGTTTTACACGAGCGATTTGTCAGTGAGCAATGTCTGCTCCACTATTGTCTCCTGTCTTTTTTGTTTTTCGACCCAGGTATAATCAATTGTCGGCGAGGAATTTCCTTTCGAGCCAGGGGGTTTTTGTTCACAAGTTGCAGGACATTTGAGGAATTGGGGGAGTTACCGCCACAGTGTCGCCTATGTCTTGAATTCCGCGTAGTTTATACCTTTCCTTGGTTATTTTAGCTGCATTTTTTCATCATCACGTGGTGTAGGAAATGCCATGAAATCCAATCAGTTCAACATTGTTCACACATGAAGAGAAAGGAGTAAAAATACGACACAAAATGGATATTTGGGACTAACGGGCGTGTAATTTCCTTCGCTGTTTGTTCTCACGTACGTAAATGACGTATGCATGGTCACCTAGTCTGCATTTTTCGAGATTGCAGTTATTCAATCGTTAAATTACAGTAATCGTCGGCACACAAGTGGCAGTCCGTCCAGACAACATGTCGGTTTACTAGTCGCGCCAAGAATCACGAGGGATCATACGACAAAATGGCTGGATTGAGGATTTGTGACTAAAATCAACTTGTCACGCGATGCAATCGCATGTTTATCGATACAACGTCCCGTTACAGTCCTCTATGGTCAATTGAAGCAGGGTGGTCACAACACGTAGATCGATTGAGGGATTTTCATTTTAGATTACACAGGCAGACGTTACAAAGAATTTTTTCCCGGGACTATTCGAATCGGACGAACGTTTTTGGAGACAAACGTAAGTCTGAAATCACCGGGTGTGGGTCATTTTCACGCAGAACTTGGACTGCAATAGGGTCATCAGTGAATGATTTATTGCTTGCGTGGGGAAAACATGGGCTGCGGATTGACAATCTGGGATTGGGTCCCACTTCTTTAATGAATGTTAGCTGTTAAAAAGTGTACTAAAAGAAGGTATGAGACACGTTAATTGCTTCAGTTAAGGTGTCACATTAAGAATGTGTATGTGTCGGTAGTTTGATTACTGTGTGTCGGTTTAATTGCACCGGTAAACGAAGGACGAAATTGTCAAATCTCAACATGAGGGTAGTGAAATCTCTGTAATTTCAAGTAGAATATTTTGTACGGTTACAGGCTTTCAGTTTGAGGAAACGTTCCGTTATCACGTTGTCACATGATACACGTAAGAAACCCTCGCTGGGTTTTCACTGTAGTGTCCAGAAAATGTTATTTTACAAGATGATTTCACCCTTGATAAGAAAAGTTACACATTTGATAGCTGACAGGTTTCCGAAACGGTACCCCAACGTTCCACATCTGTGAAGAAAATTCACATCTCCTGGTATCAAAATATCTTATCAGGGGGACATGTGGTCTGACACAAGTGTCTTGAGATACTGAACTCCTTGCAACGGTCAATTGACAGGTAAGTGTCGCAGATGAGAAAAGGTTTGCTGAGGCTGACAACTCAGGACACAAAGGGTCAACACAGAATTACCTGGCACGAAATTCTATGATGCCGATCTTGATTCTGATTGAACACTAAACTGTCCCAAAGGCTGAAATATTTCCGTGATCGATTTGATTTTCGTTCACATGCTGTAATCGGCCAGCTTAGAAGTTCACATGCCGGTCGAGATGACCCAATACTGTTGATGGAACACCACGGTCTGATTTACAGTAGTTGATCAACTTAGCTTTGCATGCGCGGACATGTGTTGAAATCACATAACTTTTGATCAAGAGGAAAGTCAAAGCTTGGACTTCGTAGCTGCTCTTCAGCTCACTTGCCCGCCACTAGCATTCAGAAAACAAAGTTGGATTGGAAAAAGTTGAAGGAAGTTAGTATACTTTGTATTGATTGAATCGATTTAATACTCGTATTGATTTCACGACTTGCTCTTTCCGTTCCGCCGCTGTAACGGCATAAGTAGAAGCTCAATTCCACTTTTAGTCCATTAGTTAAAAGAAGGCCAGCTGCTTCAAAATCCACAGTGAATTGAGCAAGCTCAAATATTCAAGTACGTAATCGTATCTTTTTACCGTAATTTCACTCAATCTGAATCACTTTTCTCCATTTGTGAGTAAACTCTCGTCTAATGCTCTTCTTCACGTCACATTCACGCGAAACTACGTCCGTGTATAAGACTCACTGTCTGCTGAACAACTGACCGTTCAGGTAGCACGTTTACCAAAAACCCGTGAGGCAGATCCCCTAGCTACTCGTATATACGAGATGAGTATTTTATTTTCATCTCTCAAAACGTCTGTATTTCCCACTCATAAGTCAAACTACACACCGGGTTCTTCCCTCTATCTCCTCTTCATCTGGCACAGCTGCTTGATCCTGATTCCTTGCACCCCTTCCTAACCACTTTTTGTACGCTCCACACAAGGTAACAAGTCCCTTAAGGCTCAAGGGCCATGGTTGTAAAAATCTCACCAAGGGGGCTGCGCCCTGTGTGAGTTTTTTCAGCTAGCACATGATCAAGGAAGGGATGCACCCCTTAGAGACATGAACTCGTTCTTATCAACTGCTTCCTAGCTCCTCTATGAGTCAGCCCTACACCTGGGGACTCAAGTACCCGGAGCTTGGGAATTGAAGCCCTTTGTGACGGGTCCTGTATCCTTGTCTGTGTTCAAGCCCATCTGCAGTGGAAACGTTCTTTCTTCGACACGTTCTGAGGTAGGTAAGTGACGGTGGTGGAATCCGCAACTTCCGTTTGGCAAAGGACACCTGTCACTGGAACAATTACGGGGGATGATGCAAAACACGTAGGAGATTATCTCCGTACTTCGACTCCCAATTAGAGCAATTACGAACGTAAACTGAGTTTTTCCACACCTTGGCACACCTTTCCACAGTTTTTAGTCAGTCCTCCTGCTGAGACAGAGACACAGCGCGATCTTCTTTTGAGATTACGTAGAAATTACGGGTATTGCTAAAACCGTTATTCAGTAGCTCACCCCCCGCTATCAACACAGGTTTCCCGCTCAATCCCAACTGACGACGAGGAGGAGGACGAAGCCCTACCTGGTTGATTTTAAACCCGGGTTTTAAACCGGCCAGCTGCGGAAGATCAGTTAAGCACAGATTGATAACAGGTTTTGGCCGCTCAATCAGCAGTGAGTTGGCAACCAAGTCCTTGCACAGGTAATAACGGAGATAAAGGGCAGCAACTCTCTTATCTCCGTACAATAAACAGAGATCAAGTAATCAGGTATGCAGCAGTGGCTTTAGCGGAGCTGTAATTCGGTGCAAGTATCGACGTTGCGGAACCACCGTTCTCTCCCTCCAGCAGTAGTGGGCAGAGGAAGCACGCCTCGGAGTGGAAAACAGTTGGACTGCGGCTGCCGCAAACGGCAGCTTCTACGACTTGTTCTTCTCAACGGGAGAAAGCAGACTTTCTCCACTCAATATGTCTCTGCTCTCTGATTCTTCCACCCACATGCTCCGCGAAGTTATGCCCGCTTTCCCTAATGTGATCACTGCTATGCAGGTTTGTGGGACCGCCACACGGAAGAAAGCATGAGAGAGAAAGCGCGCTCAGTTCACCACCCTGAGCTTGTACAATAGGGGGATTTTCATGCCTTGCTGCGTCGTTATTTTTGTTGCTTTTTTCGGAGGATTTACGTGAAAGTTGAGGTGAAAGCAACTTTCCTTCAACGCAAGTGTTATGTTCTCACTGACGCTTTTTACCTGAGTATCAGAGCGATACCTGCTATGGGCATAACTGCGGATCGCAGGCCATCGTGAGAAAATCGCTAGCAGAAGATACCGGGTTGCAGACAAAGAGACGGGGAAAAGATTCTTCTCTGTCGTAAGATCAAGTTTGGGGGAAGGAAGGGATGAAGAGCCAAGTTGTGTAATACCGTCGTTGGAGTGTCTTTCGAAAATGATTACTGCGTCACTTCCAAGCTCAAAATTCCTCCTCAAGTTTCCTCATTAATGAATTCATAATTTACCAGTATAGATTTCTTTCCATCCTCAAGCAAAAACTCCCATTCCCACGGCGTCATCACCGGAGCGAAAACGTTTTCAACTTACTTTTCAGATCCTATTGTGTAAAGTTTCGTACTTTTCCCAATTTCGGCTCTTCAAATAGTGTCCTTTTCCTCATTACCTTCAGGAGGATGACGTCAGGTCAGATTGTTAATAATGCAAGTGTATCCAGACACGGATTTCGAGTTTGAGAGCAGTCAGGCGGTAGGTAGAAGATGAAAGAAGGATTTCTTCAATCTTTTTCTTTCTTGTTTGCACAACTTCCCGTGCAGGGTACCCTAAGGTACACTTGAGCCCAACGGCTTGATCAAATTTAACATCTTCCATGACAAGTTGGGGCATTTTGCCAACAAGAATCGACATATTTTAAACGGGAAAATGTCACGAGATTGGGCATGAGTTATGCCGATGAATTGATCGACTTGAACCCAGGCCAAAAAAATGATTGCTTTTGCAATCCGTCTTCAATGCGTCAATTCCACGTAGCTGAAGTAAGTGTCGAGTAACCTACAACAGCAGAACGAGGGAATTTGAACTTTCTTTCGCTTCTGGGGCTGGAGACTGGGGTTCATCCAACAAAAAATTTCAGCTCCATTTCCACCAAAACCTCCTTTTGAAAGGTTTTCACGCAACCGCAACGTTGACAGCTTTCAAGTTTGATATGCCACCGCCGCAAGAGTAACTGAAAGAAGTACTGTTTTCACCCTCGAAATTCCAAGTTTGTCTATGCAATTTGTATACCTGGCAGGTCTCCGTGAAAAACTAGCATTGAAAAAGTACAATGACACTGAACCTAAAATTCATCACTGGCCACAACACCATAACCTGTGTAAAAGTAACGCCCCGGGAACACGAAGGCTTAACCTTAAATGAAATCCAATTACAAAAGTGTCACCAAGTGTCAACATCAGGTAAGGCTACATCACGCAATGCTGAATCTCTGGTGGATTCGTGGATTGTCGCCATCTTCCTCCCAAGAGATTTCAGTCAACTTGCTTCACGCCTTGTTTCCTCACAAGAAATTAATCCTTTCCAGCCACTTGATTTGATTATTTAAAACCTCGCGGTATGACGCAGCCTTGAAGCACCTAAATTTTTAATCGCGCTTATGAACACATTCTCTTTGATCCTGTTATCTGACGGCCCTTCAGTAATTAACTCAATGCAGCCTTCCGTAAAATCTAATCTCCTATCTTCCTTTTAATTCATGGCCATTGCTTTTTAATTCAGAAAATCATGGCAATTTTAAACCCAAAATTGAGTTTATCAATGCAGGTGTGAAGGTGTGACTTGAGCGCATTCTAGTCTGCAAAAGTGGGCTGCCAACAACATCTCGCTGGATGTTAGGCGAATCACCTAAATTTTGAACCAACACTTATTGATTTACTGTCCACAACTTTCACTGGCTCGAAATGGTAAAAGATGTGAATGAAAAGTTGGCACTGTTAAGTTAAAGTTTCCGCCTTTTCCTCCGTTCTAGCTTGTGAAGTTACACCTGGAATCGATAGCCCAGCCATAACTCAGAGCCTGGCCTACATAAACAAGCTTTGCATCAGCATTGATGTCAAGTGGGCAAATCTTTACCAGTGACTTTTATACGGACAGAGGCTATCGCCTGGTCTAGAAAAATGTCAGATTTTTCCTCCAATTATTGTCATTTGAAAAACTAACATTGACATCCTGTTTTTCCCCAGCGAGCCATTTCTTCCATACCATCCTTTGTCCTTTAATGGCACACTTTCCTACTTAAGGTCCGTTATTGTCATTTGAAAAACTAACATTGACATCCTGTTTTTCCCCAGCGAGCCATTTCTTCCATACCATCCTTTGTCCTTTAATGGCACACTTTCCTACTTAGGGTCCGTGTCCTTTTACCGAAGTTGTGGAAGAAAGCATAATCATAACATGAGGAAGTTGCTTTTCCAGCTCTTGCATCAGAGTGTTGGCTATCACAAAAGTCAACATTCGCGGGGGTGGGTGGGTGCTGCAACGCGTTTTTTCAATCATTCACAATGGAGGTAGGAGAAACTGCCTTATGTACATAATAGTAGGGGCCGAATGAGGTGCTCGTTGGGTGAAAGTTTTCATAGAAATCCAAGCTCCCTCCATGTTCAAATTCATGCTAAATCAGAGGCAGTTATGAATTTGAGGTGCTCGTTGGGTGAAAGTTTTCATAGAAATCCGAGCTCCTTCCATGTTCAAATTCATGCTAAATCAGAGGCAGTTATGAATGCACAAGCGTGCGATTAAGAGTCACTAAAGAATGAGAGAAAGCCCATAGCTTTCACTTTGTTACTTTCGTAATCTTCACATTTGTTTCGTCCACTCCTTTTGTAGAGTGTACTTTCTCCACTCATTCAGTGCAAGAACTTGAGTTGGAGTAGGCAGTGACTGTACATATGTACGAGCCAAGAAGTCAAGCTTGATGAAAATCCTCCTATTTGGAATTCGTCGCATTTGGCATTTCTATATACTCGAGCTGGGCATAGACTGTGCACAATTCGGAAATAACTGCAGGAGCCAGAGGAGAAGTTACGTTCAGCTCCAAAAGAAAGAGGACAGGGAGATGATTTATTGTGCTTTTGTAAACTCCATCCATAATATCCGAAGGATGGATTATTTTCTCTCTTGCGTACTTCAACTCCGTAGTTGAGTTTGCCGTCATGCAGAAGAACCTTTTGAAATAAAGCCCGCAGTTGTATCTATTTTTCATGCTTGCTCAAAGCAATCCAATGGTGTGACTGTGTTTGCATCACATTGCAGCATACGTACTCGGTTTCATACATGAGTCATGGTAATTTCTCATCCTAGTGCTGGTACAAATTTCACCAAGTCTCGAGTTGTAACAATGCATAGGTTTTGTAGTGAAGTGCGGAGTGAAAGTACGGAGAAAGCAAACAAGGGGGAAGGGGTGGAGCATCCAGTGTATTTGATACCATTGTCCGGTGAAAGAAAGGGAAAGCTACACAAGGACCTTTCACCAGTATGTGTTCGAAGCTCATCGTCTCTTTGAACATGATACTAGCAGATGAGATTTGCGCATAGGATTTTGCGGACTTACCGACTTGATAGTTACGGAAATGCACTGCAGCTTGGTCGTTGTTAAAAAAAACTGCTGAGACAAATGGTTTTACTGTTGTTGTGAAAAAAAATCGAATTTTTATGGCCAACGAGGAGAAAAAAGGCTATATGTCCATCTTATTTCTTTTTACAGGGGCTTTTCTTCAAGGCAATTGCTGGAGAAAGGTTATATTTCGTGAGGGAATGAGTGTGCGAGAGGAATATTAAATAGCCAGTGGGCTTGCATTCCTCAACTTGTTCTCTTGATGCCATCTTTACTTGGAAAATGGAACGAACCAGAACGTTTGTCCCGTGTTGTTCAGACTCGAGACGTGACTGTGGGCTAGGAAGGCGTTGATATTGTGGATAAGCGATCAAGAAGTTTGGAAAAAAGCACAGTCGTTCAATTGACTGAAGAAGGAGTTACCATGCCATCTATTTTGCACAAAGCTCATAAGTTATCTTCCCTCGATCACAAGAAGGAGGAACTTGTACAAAAACAGGAAAAAATGAAAAAAAACAGAAAAAGGAAAAACTCTGAACGTAGCTTCTCCTTGTGTTTGCAACTCATCACTCTCTCTAATGACTTTCAAATAAATTAGAAGCGAAGAAGTGCTTTCAGAGTGCTTTCACCCGGGCAAATTTCCACGAAAATAAACTGCGCGTCGGACCGTCAGTCTTATTTTCTCATCAGCACATTTCCAACAGCACCAATTTCTCATAAACTTTATGGCCACACCAAGGGGTGAATTGAATTTGCCCACGGAATGAATTAGAATGAAACAATCCCCTACTAGGAAATTACAAGGGGGGTTTCGATACGGAGCAGGGCGTAGGTTACATATGTACGATCCCCTGTACAAGAGCTAACAAATAAGAAAATGATAGCTGACATGTTTCCTCTGATGTTGAGAACACCTCTACCTTGTTCCCCATCAGACATCTTGTAGGAACCCGCCCATAAAAAAACCACACTTGCATAAGGGCACACTTTTTCTTTAGGCACTCTGGATTTTTTGGGAAAGGCCAAATTTTCAATTTTTTGTTCCCCCTTTCCCTAAAAGCTGACTTGAGTGACGTCAAAGCATGACCTTCAATCAATCATTTACTTTTAACATTTTTTCCCATAACGAAAACAAAATCCGCATATCACGACTCTGTCGGCAAAGTCCCAGCCGTGGAGCGTTTACCTGCCCGGAACCACAAGCTTGAAAGTCTGCATGTGGCTCCATCTACGCAGCGGCGGAGAAACTTGACTTTCTCCCGTACTCATCCCTCCTGTCGACCAGCCGGACCGCGGCTACTGGACGTTACTTGCTCGTTACGTTACGGATTGGATGGGGAAAACATGCATTGGACAAGATGCAGTTGTGGGAGAAAATGGCGTGGAAAATTGGTCACTTTGTCTTGTTCTGCCGCAATCAGACAATTGACTCTGTGGTTGTCAAATATCTGCGCCATTATCTTTAGGGTAACGTTCGTATCTTGATGTATCGAACTTATCGATTTATTGATTTGCCGTTGATACCAGCACGTTGCAAACACGTTGTAACGATCAGAGTTGCCACTTGCTCTTAGTCAGCAAATATTTAGAGACTGTGTGTCGTTAAGTAAATAGCCGTGTAAGGGAAAGTGTTTGTGTGCACTGCCAACATTTCGTGGCTTGAATATGTAAGATAACCCTGCTATTTGGCACTGATTCAAGTCATGAAATAAAAAGTTGATTATTTGCCTCGTCCTTTGTAACGGGATAAAAGCCGAAGAAGGCATCTTCTTGAGCTCGACTTAGGCCTGCCTTTTCAAACACGTAGTTTTCCGTCTCATTCGTTTCATTGTTATTGCTCTCGTGCTGTCTCACTCAAACTTTGGTGAACCGCAGCTTTGAGGATTGGAGAAGGATGTACTGCCTGAAACCACTGTTTTCTGTAAGGGAGGAAGACATACGGTTCTATAATCTACAAAGGAATGTGGCCTCAAATCTTGAAAATCTCATAGGTGAACGTGCCTCAAGGCAACGAGTGCCAGGGGCAAATGAGGCAAGAGTCAAGCCCCAAAATTGAAAGTCATAGTCAAGAAAAGCTGTCAATGCGCGATATCAAGGACTGCTGAAGATTTTCAGTGAAGCAGAAGATTTGGTTCCAGTGTGAGCGAAGATTTCATCTCGCATCTCTGGAAAGCCATCAGCTCAGCCCCTTTTCCCAGACGACAGATTTTTTGCACGTCTGCACGTTTTAGTGAGGGAAACTCACAGATAAAAGAAGATCTTTAACCCTTGACACAAAAGTCAAACGAAAGTTTTTGCAAGGGGAGGCAGAAACCTAAACATAAAGTGGGACAGGATGGTAATGCAAGATAAGAGTTTGTGGGAATGAATTCTATCTTTTGTAAAACCCTAAGGTTAGGCCATATCTCCTATCTTGTCCAATGTCAATGTCTTCTTGAACACGTTGCGAGGAGAGATTTACTGATGAAAAACCTTATAATGACTGATTTTGAACAGGATAACTCTCAAGTCTAAATAACTACCCGGGGTCTCATTACTGCGACCTGAGGTTCTTGAAAATCCTTGTTAGTACGGCTATTATGAGCCTCTCACGCCAACACTCTGGCGCTAACACTTGACTTTGAATTCGTTCCTAATGATGAAAAAATTCCATTCAAAGCTATCTTCTAATTGGTCTCTGCAAACTCTCTAGTAAAAACGTCTTGCGCACCAGGTTTTAAAAGCTCTGTGTCAGGTTTTTACGTTAATTTTGAAACAGAAAACCTGATATCCAAAGTTTCATTTCTAAAACGTAGGCCAAGCACTCTGAAATGATACGAAGGAATCGCAGAAATAAAAGGAAATCCGCTTGTGCGCTATCTCATCTTCTTGATTTATTCAAGAGATTCGCCCGTGTTTCCATCCAATTTTTCCAGCTTTTCAATCTAAGAAATATTATTTTTTTGATTCTCTCTGAGTAAAAGGGATGATAAAAAACGACAAAGAAATCCCAAATTCCATTATCTCTCCACTCTTCCATCAAGTACCAAATAAAGCTCCTGTTCAAAGCATTTACGGGCACAATACGTCAGTGGGTAAAAAGCTTGAATCTTTTATCTTCAGCGGGATCCCTTGAATTCAGCAATAATTATTTTCTTTCTAGTGTTCGGAACCCAGCACCAAATAGAAATAACTAAAAAGCTTGTCAAAACATTGAACTAGTTTTAAAAATTCAATCATTTTTGTACCTGGAATTCTTTTCTAAAGAAATTCATTCTTTGTACTAAAGAATATTTCTACTGGGAGTTCCGAAAAACATCATTTCCTAGCACCAATAGTGAAAGTCTCAGCCAGTCAATGTGGCGCTACATCTGGCTGTTTCCGGAAATACGCCCCGTAATGTCTTTTGGCAATCCCAGCACGTGCTTGATGCCTTAACGTTAAACTGATTTACGGTTTGAAATTTATGGCGACTCATTTCTGGTTACCAAATCACAATGCACATCGGCACTGATAACACCGTGGAACCAAAAACATTACTCATCGGAAAATACAGCTGTTAGCTTTCCTCATTCCATGGAGATTTCACATGGTTACACATGATTGAACCACCACAATGAGAATCCAAATAGGCTGTGCCACAGTACTAAAGCCCGACAGAATGGCTTTGGAATCCCAAAATCACATCTGCAGCGTCCTAGCCACATTTGTCTTTTACCGTTGTAACATTCCTTCTGACAAGGAGCATTCACCTAAATCCTCCTGTCAGCATGAGAGAGAGAGAGGGAATGAACAGATGCATAATATCAGACATTCATCTGGAGAGGGGGGCTCAGCCCACACCATCTGTACAATCTGGCTTTTTGTCACTAGCATGTTGGAGAACGGGGTGAAGATATGCGTGCTTTCTCTCCTTCCTCCACCAAAGCATTATCTAAACTTGCAGTATAATAACTCAAGATCATCTTCATAAAGACGCTCCATGCGGAAGATAGTCGTAAAATTTAAGCATGTTCAAGTTTGAAGATCGTGGTATGGAGGAGCCTTGCTTGACATTACCCGCTCTGAGTTTACGGTCAGCAAATCCACAATTGTTGAGTGAAAGCTCTTGCGTGGCTGTGCAAACGACCGCTTTCACCCATCCACCAGCGAGCATGAAGGAGGAGTGAAGTGAAAGCTGAGTAACGGTGAAAGTTGAAGACTACTTTATGCATGTGCAGTACTCCTTGAGTTTCGGCATGAGGAAAATTTTGCTCAAGTGGCCACAGACTCCCTACTTGTGATTACATCTCAGCCCGCAAACTGAATTTTAAGAGTGGGGAAATTGAGCGGAAAATTCCCTCTTATCAGCAAGTAAGAGTATGGAGGAGTATTTCCTCCACGTATTTTAATAATTTAGCCATTGCTCAAAGGAAAAAGAATTCTTCACTTCATGAATCTTGACTGCGGGTCTTCAGCTCCCAAAGTTTAAGCCCCAAATTCTCGCTGGTTGTAAATACGTAAGTCGGAGCGGATCGATCGGGGCGCAATACTTCTCCGGATGCGGCCATTTGGATGTTAACAGTAACAGGAAGGCTGGGGCGATCTTCCCAGGGAATTGGTTCTCGCAGTTAGAACACAAAATTTATGGCAGGCGTGTCAAAGGCGGGTGGCATTGATGGGGCTGGCAAAAAATTTCATCCATGAGCAGGTTTACTTTGTCCATCGACTTTCTTGAGTCAAGAGCCAAGGATGCTGAGTGTTGACCCGAATTTTCACCCGGGGAGGAAACAAGTGACAGCCTGTAAATGGACCAAGTTCGGAGTCCGAAAAATAATTTCGGAAACCAAAAGTGAAATAAAATAACGAGCTTCGATACCAAGTGTGAGCTCGGACAAATGTGCTAGTTCTGTTGCGGAGGAGAAAGCACTTGAAAGAAGAGCTGGAGAAAGTCAGTCAGCAATGTGACTCAAGTTGCAACACATTGATTGCAGATGGATCGCCAAAAAATGGCAACGGGGTATAGGGATTATGAGAGATTTACTTTCCCGCCGTGTCTCACGGTGGGTTCACTTGAATAATGGGGTAAGGTTCCGCTCCTAGTTCCAGCTCTGAGTAGCAACGGAGGTGAAAGCCAACTTTCACCAAACTTTATGCTCATAAGCTTTATCTTCCACAAATGCCACCAATGGCAGCAGACCTTTCGAATCGTAGACGTAGTATTTCTACAACATGCCAGAAAGTGTGAACTTAAATCCTATAATTTTCTGTTCCTATAATGTTTTCGGTGATATTTGTTTACTTGTATGAATCCAACGATTACTTCACATCAGTATCCAATTACTCCGTTCAATTTGTCAACCAACTAATTTCAGCAAATCTTCTAATGAATCCAACCATTACACTAAAACCAAATCTGGCAAGTTCATCAAATCTTCGATGATAAATATTTGAAGTAAAGTAAATAATTACCGTTTCAATCTTTTCACTGCCAATTGATTTGGGTGGTCGGAATTCCTCCGCTTCGATTATCACATTCCGGGTTGACTTTCCACACAGGCCAGGATTCGCGCATATGCTTCAAGCTTTTGCGCAGCGGCATCTTGGCAGATTTGAATTTGCCACACTGACAAAGACTGAATGCTTCACCTAACGGTACTGTTTATCCTCATGTTCATGGGTTTCAGTCTTCGGTTTCTGGCGTTTCTTCCACCATTTCAGTTTATGTCGTGAAGGAATTTAAAATTCAATTACTTATTAGATTCACAGCATCAGCGAAGAATCCTCCCTACTTCCCATAAACGCCCAGGGACTCATTGTAATTCATTCGACCGAGATACTAGTTTATCACATCACATTTTCCTGTCTGCTTAAGCACACACCATCATTCATTTTGATTTCATCTCCCGAAAAGACAGCATAAACGTAATAATTTTGAAGAAAATGAAATTTGAGAGCCAAGCATTCAGTTTTGTAGTAATGATGTAATTCGAACACTACAGCAGATAAACTTGTTCAGTCGTCGAGACAAGCCAGTAGATTTTACACCAGCTACTGTGATGATTACCACGTCGTTGAAAATACTGGTCAAGTCAAGTCTCTTCCTGCTTCATCGTAACTGAAGCAACTTGTCCGATGACTGAAATTCGAGCTTCTTGTCGTTAACGCTAGACCAGAAAAAGTACCATGGTCACAGGTTAGAGGAAGAAAATCCAATTTCAACTGCTTCCCGCGGATTCATTTACTTTAAAGTATAGGATTACAAGTAGTAATCCTCGACTCCAGACTAGGTCCCAGGACACAAGATTTAATCATCACACATGTTGCCGGCCTTTCATCGTATAAAGAGCTGGATGACGTTCCCCTCTCTCGATGATTTATTGCGGTAGACGTCAACCAAGGCTTGTTTACAATTTCGATACAGTAGCCTATATGAGTGTCTAATTTCCAAATCATGCAGGCTTTTCCACAGCTGCTACACCAACACCAGTTCAACACAACCACAAAATTGCCATTTTTCGACCCTGTTGCTTTCTCCGACCTTGGATCACATCCCCGAGTGCCGGGAAAATTTCTAATTCAAAATATTTCTCCACAGCTGCTACACCAACGCCAGTTCAACACAACCACAAAATTGCCATTTTTCGACCCTGTTGCTTTCTCCGACCTTGGATCACATCCCCGAGTGCCGGGAAAATTTCTAATTCAAAAGATATGGTCCACAGTTTCATTATTCATGGCCTGAAATCACAACAGGCTCCAAGTTCAATGTTTACCCTCGGTATCGACTCGAACCCACTGTTCGAGAAACAGAGGAGGTGGTTGATAGACACATTGGGCATTAGAAAGCGAAAGCTCTCTTCAGAGGAGTTGGACCGAATCTATTGTTCATACAACTCAACTTCTCCCATCACAGCCGTTGCTTCCCAGGAGATTCGATTAGGTCAGGGCCAGAGAATATTTGTGGCTCATTCAGCGATGGGAGGTAGCCATCAGGAAATAATGATTACTTGTAAACTTGAATGTAAACAGCTTTCAACAATAATTTATTACACTTGAATTATTTGCCACTGTTCCTTCACCATGGCTCTATGAACTCCACAACCCCGTCTGCAAAATCCCCGTTTCCAAAAAATTCCATTCGAGACCCGGAATCACAACAATGAAACTTGAGAACCACTAAAATTTGACATTTTAACGCATACTCCAAAGCTGGATTGATCCCACAACTTTCTCAGCACACACATCAAGTATTCTGAGTCACGGCCTAGGATTATTACAAGTCCAGGGACCATTGTTGCACAATTACCACAGAAATAGACATTGCAACAGCCTGTAATAATTGGTTTCATGCTGAGCACGTCTAATAAATTCGGGAGTAGTATTGCCTTTGGTACCCATAGCCCCGCGAGAGCATGGTGAAAGTACACTTTCACTTCCTTGAATCTTTCATCCACTTATGCCACAGCTCTTAGGATGATAAGACTTGAGAGAAAGCAAGTCCATTTTTGGATCTTTTTTGGCGCCGAGAAACTTCTAGCAACAAAGCACAGTGCTCATTCACGAAGAAAGTACAACTGCTTTCTCTTCGGCTGATCACAAAGAGAAAGTCTGTCTGTTTCTAACTACGATTGGGAGGACGGTCACGGATAAATAGCTCACTCCTTGCACCAATGAGTTCACAATTAGGAAGTTGTGCTCAAGGGCTTAAGAATGTCGCACTGTTATCGAAAATTACGTGGTTTCGACTCAATGATTTTCATTTGTCACAAGATACTATCTTGAGTGACATTAAATTCCTTGAAGAAAGTTCACAGACGTGTCTCTCACTGACCTCCGGTCTTGATAGCTTAACCGGATGACCACCTCCCCGACCCCTTAATCTGGTGAATTGACTCGGATTACAATTCCACTCGTTCACTAAACTTATCAGATTCAGCATTAATTCCTACTGCTGGAGGCAGTCCAAGAGAAAAAAAGGAGAGAATTCACTAAACGAGTACGTACTATAGGCCTGGTTCGTGAGGTTGTACACTGAGAGAATTACTGAACAGCCGCTGGGATTAGAAAATTACCCTGCTGGTGAAG